>PVJO010003282.1:0-126133 GCA_004026905.1 Hystrix cristata | reverse complement strand
AACGAATGGCTAAAGAAAATGTGGTTTTTCTACACAATGGAGTACTACACTGCCATAAAAAAGGATAAACTAGAGTCATTCATATATAAATGGATGTTCCTTGAGAACATACTCTTAAGTGAAATAAATCAGACACTCATGAGCACACATCGAATTGTTTCTCTGATATGAGAAACCATAACTGTAAATAAGGACAAAGCGGTGTAATGGATATTATATAAAAGGAGGATGGTGTGCAGAGGAGAGGAGTACTAGAAAGAAGGGGAAAAGCAGAAAGGCAACAGGGAAAAGAGAGGGGAAAGGGAAAATATGGAAAATGATGAATAAACCTGCTGTAAATAGGGAGGGAGGGAGCAGAGGGGGGGGAAACCAAGATACATCATGTATAGGTACAGAATAAATGTAATGAATGTGACCATTGTATGTAGAATGTACCAGTACATGTTCTTGGTTTAAAATAAAAAAAAGAGAGAGAATAAAGGAAGAAACGAGTGAAAGAAAAGGGGAGAGCAAGAAGAGATACATCCTATAAGCAGGCTGGGCCACTGCACAAATGAGCAGAGCAGTACAACAAGATTGCAGTGGCAGCCAAGTTAATGACTGCTTTCTTTTTTATATCCTCCTAGATCTGGTCCATTGGAAGTTGCTCTGCCCACACATCCTGACCATAATTGACAGGTCACATCTGTTCCAGATCAGGTTACATAGGTACATCCTGTTCCCAGCCTCCTTTCCAGATCTTCGTAACTGACAGGTTACATCCTGTCTTTTAGCCGGCCCGCCAAAGGAGACTTGAGTATCTGAGTATTTTGATATCTGAGATGGATCGTAGAACCAATACCCAGCAGATACTGATATACATTTTCATGTTTAATCCCTAAAGCTTGTTACCCATGTTGACACTTTAGGTGACAGAAGCAGCAAGATGTTTTTCAGAGTAATAGAATATCTACTCTGCTGTTGCATAGTTCCACTTGAATATTTCACTGGTACCTTAGACTCTACTCTGTACCAATCCTCCAACTCCAAGTCCTTTTCCTAGGTTTTATTGTACTGTGTATTTTGACAATTCTACCTAGCCAGTCACCAAGCCAGTAACTTGCGGTTATTCTTCATACCTGCCTCTCCCTCACTGTACTCACCCTAACTTTACCAAATCCTGGCAGTTTTATTAGATAAGTTGTCAAATCTGTCTTCTCATCTCTACTACCACTTTCCTTAACTCGGCCACATCATCTCTAACTGGACTATTCCAGTAACTTCCTAACTAAACCAATCAGCATGCTTTTATTTCACATACAAAAAAGGCAGAGGTGTTGTTAAAGATAGATTAATGTGCTGGTTTCATAGCATCTTCCAAGGCTCGGGTTTCTTCCATTATTCTGTTCTGCCATCCTCAACATATCAATTTGTTTTCTAGGCTCGATTGAGTTCATGATCCCAAAATGGCTGCTGCAGAGCTGGTCATCATGTATAGAGGATAACATCCAGAGGTTAAAAAAAAGTATTGTCATGGTCCTGTGTTTATTTTTAGAATGAGGAAAAAGCTTTCCCAAACTGGTCACCCACCCCTACCCTCAGAAACCAGTATATATTTCATTGGCCAGACCTATATTACATGTCCAAAAACCACTGATCAATCTTAAGATCGCTACTATTGGCTCAGACAGAACAAGACGTATCTCTTGAAGCTGGGGCTTAAGAATGTGTCCATGTAGAGAAATATGGACAATGTTAGTGTTTTAATGTGGAAGAAATAGAGAAATGGTTATTGAGAAGGTAATTAACAACTTCTGGTACGTTGGTCTCTCCTGTCTTATCCTTTCTGTGTGTATCGGACTTCGCAATTTTTATAATACTACTGTCATTCCCTGGCAAAAGTATCTCTGGCAGCTTTCTATTAACTGTAGGATAAAACTTACACTCCTTACAGTGCCTACGTGGACCCACATATCTGAGGACTGCCTCTCTGACCTTACCTTGTTCTTTATCCTCTCAGAAGCACCTTGCATTTTCTTGCCCTGGGTAGCCTTCATGCCCCTGCCACCTGCTTTCATGGGCCCAACTCCCATTCAGCTGTTAGGTCTCAGGCGTAAAACTACTTCCTCAAGTAAATTATATTTCCTTATTTTTAGACTGAGGTTAGGACCCCTTGTTGCTGTCTCCCATAGCATCCTGAATTTCTCTTTTAAAATATTTAGTACACTTATAAATATTTGTTTGCAACTCAGCATCCCCTGAGATTGTAAACTCTATGAAGGCTGGAATGTTTTTGCTTTTTCTCCATTGTCTTCCCAAAAGAAATGTAGTTCCATTAAACATAAATGGAAGCTCCAAACCTTAGACTTGCTTCTGACTTTTTAATAATGTAGGCTGACTTACAGCAGGCAAAAGAGCATAGAGTTTAGTGATTACAGATTTGGAGTCACATCATAGATCTGTCAGTTATTAGCTGTGGGATTTAGGCAGGGCACACTTACCTCTCTTAACTTTTTCTCATTAAAACAAGAAAGAGAAATAGTCCTTATGTCCAAGGCTTTAGGTAGGATTTAGAAGAAATTTTTTTAATATGTTCAGCAGAGCACATGGTCCAAGGTAGTGCTTAGTAACTATATCACGAATGAATAAATGAATAATGAATGAATGAACAAGCAAGCAAATTATGATGAATTATGGGAGTACCTGACAAAATAACATTGAACAAAAATAGCCTAATTAATTACATTTTGTTGGAGCCTTGAGAGCTGACTCTGTGCCCTGTGTCCAGCTAAAGCACCACTGTGTGAGGAAGCCGTCAGACCTATGCACCATCAACGTGAGTGGCCTGAAGTTCTCCAAGGTGAGACCAGCAGCAAAGATGTGATTGGGGTACCAGACCTGAGGAGGAATCTGGCTGTTGTGGTGTTTGTCTCTTGTACCTCCAGAGTTCTTAGGGACAGGAAATAAGAGAAGGTCAGACAAAGAGTCACTGGGTGGAAACAATATTCAGATACAAACTTTTGTTGCAAATTTGGTATTGTCATTGTCCCATATGATAGGAATTAAAGGAACTCACAATATGATTCTGGTTTTGAATTTGCCATAGAATTGTGGTGGGATGTATAGGATGTAATTCCTTGTGTAATACTGAGTTCTTATCACAAAAGCCTACAACCTGATAGGGGTGTATCATCAGAGAAGTTCTTATGATCAGGAGGCCTGTATAAGAATACACTGTATCATTGTTTGTAATAATGAAATAGGTAAATGTGCATCAACTGGGAAGGGATAATTTGTAATATCATCAAACAATAGAATACTATCCAGGAAATCAAATGGATAGACCAGAGCTATGTATGTCAACTCAAGTAAATCTCAAAAACATAATGTTGAGTGAAAAGACAGATTACAAAAAGATGTCATCCCTTGTTTGATTGCACATAATATAAAATATATAAATAGCACTATGGATGATGGATACACACGCATGTGTAAATTCAAAACATGAGTGGGAATGATGGTCACTAGTTAAAGACAGTTGTTATGGGATCGGGGTGGGTAATTTAAGAGGTGTATGGTGAAATTTCAAGCAAAGACAGCAAAATATTCCTATTTATTATAAACCGAATAATGGTCACATAGATCTTTACAATCTCATTCACTGTGCTTTTCTGTACATGTAACATATTTCATGACAGGAAAAAAGAAGCAGAAAAGCCCCTCTAGCCCTCAACACATGGCTGCTCTTGTGCTGAGGGCGTCTCTTATCCCTTTACATCTTTGTTCCTCTGGCAGCAGCTCTGGAGTTTCAATAAGGCTTCCAGGCAGGGAACTAATCCTGTTTTTTTCTCTAAAATGCCTTCCTATAGGCAAAGGAAAAGGACTTCAAGCACTTCCATTCTGTGATTTATATCAAGGCCTCAGAAAATCTGCTGCCTCTGGGTGAGCTTTTTCTACCTGAAAACTATCTTCTGCCTCCTGGCCAGCACAGTCAATCACTTGCATTAAGATTTGTCCGTTAGCCCATCCATGACTGGCCACTCATCTCTCTTATGGAGTGCTGCAGGCTGGGAGCTGGAGAACACTCAGATCTGATTCCAGCCTCGCACTGGTACTATCTACTTAGCACATTTCTCTGTGAGCTCCTGCTTCTCTCTGTACGTAGATGTAATTCTCTTCTTCCTCCACTTGTAAGCTACCTTGCAGATGCAGATGAAATAGATGTCAGGTGTGCAAACCCTCCTAGAGAAGCAGGAAGCCTTCTTAATTTTTTGGCAAACCCGCAGTGACCCCTGCTGGTATTTTGACTGTATGACAACTTGGCCTTTAGAAAAGTGTGTGTCCAGTTCCTGTTCTGGTGAGCTAATAGTTTGCTGGGAGAGACAGGCTCAGACAGAGTAAGCAGCAATAGAGGGAATCAGGAAACGCTATGCAAGTGTGTAAGTAGGACTTCAACACAAGCCAGAGAGTCAAGAGGAACTTCTGAGAAGAGAAACATCTAAGCTAACCCCAGAGAATGAATAGGGTTAGGCCTGGCGGAACATGCCTGTAATTCCAGCATTCAGGAAGCAGAGGCAGGATAGCCTGGACTACATAGTGAAGCCTTGTCTCAAGAAAAGAATAGAAATATCTTGGGCAGTAGACGGTAAGAAGGCATTTCAGGGCAACAGAACAGATATAGACCAGCAGTCAGTGCCTGGCTGGAGAGAAAGAAGAGGCTTGGTATGTTTACAAAGGATGTATATAGGGGAGAATTCAGACTCCATCCTCACATGACTTGGATGTAATCTGGCAGTCAAAAGACAGCCTTGGAAGGCTTTTAAATAGAGGAGCAGCTGTCAGAAGGGTTGATTGTAAGAGAAGAAGATGGAAAGCAGGATAACTGGGGGATTGTTTCATTTTTCTAGGGAAGAGAGATGAGGCCTGAGCAGATCTGTGGCAGAGTAGAGGGGATTGAGAGAGATTCAGCAGGAGGTGGAAATCGCAGGACTTGGCAACCTGCAGGACTATTGGGAGAGGGAAGAATCAAGGGAAAACTTACTAAGACAACACACTCAAGAGGAGGCAGGTCAGGCAGGAAATTGGATGAGTTTTGCTGAATTGAGTTTGATGGGTGTTTTCGAAGAAGCAGCTGATGATATGCCTGTCCTGTGCTCTTTCAGGAGTATTGACTTGACATGTAAAGGCCAATAGGTATTTGAAAAGATGCTCAGCCTCATTGATAATTTGGACAGCTCCAAGATACTATTTTGTGCCTATCAAATATTGGCAAAAATGAAAAGGAGTGATGACATCCAGCATTGGTATGGAAATGGACACTCTCATGTTCAACTGGTGGAAATATGATACATTGGTCTATGACATCTTCAAAGTAATTTTGGCAGTGTCCTTTAAAACAAAACAGTTATTGCTTTAATCTAGTAGTTCCAATTCTAGAAATTTATTCTATAGAAACATTTCTTGTACAAGGAAGTTCACTGGAAACGTCCTGAATACCTACTATGCAGTCTTTTATTAGACTCTGTTGGGCGTCCTGACTCACAAGCCTACTGTAGCCACACTGGACACCAGGCTCGCTTAGAAGGCTCGAAGTAATTCCACACAGGGTCCCAGTAGCATCACAACCCCTAAAGAGTTTCTCTGTAGTGTAGTCCTCACAGCCATTCATGTAGCAGTCCACACAGCCATCCATGAGCCATTCTCTTGAGCCCCTCCCCAGGCACTTCAGATACTAGACTGTGTGACTCCTAATTGGGTGGACACGGGAGCCACCCTAGCTTAGAAACCTCATTGCCCACAGGAGCCAGTAACCCTCATGATACTCTATAGATGTAGCTCCTAGAGTGCCCATGCAGGATGTGTTTGATAAAAGGATTCACCACATGCAAGGAAACACCCCCTTCAGGTGTTTATAATTTATTTATAGTTTTTCCTGTCTGTGGTACGACATACTAATGTGGGTCATTTTTTACCACAAGCAATATTGTTTAGTAATACAGTTGCCATAGATTTGTTTCAGGTTACCAGGGAAACAGGTCTGGAAAGGTAACCCAAAGTCCAGTTTTCATGCAGAGGGGGAAAAGTTTGATTACCTTTTGTCCACATAGCCTATGAGCTATCAATAGGGGGATAGATAAATAAACTAGAGTATGTCTGTACTGTAGAACATAATTAAGATATTAGACAAATCTGTTTTAACATGGAATAATCTTCATGCCATAGTATTAGGGGAAAGAAGTCACAATACAATGTATATAGGTGGTACTGAAGATTGAACCCAGGACCCTCACACTGAGCTATATCCCCAGCCCTTTCCTATTTTTTTCTTTTTGAGATAGGGTCTTGCTGAGTTGCCCTAACTAGGCTCAAACATATGATCTCCCACTTCCCACCTTTCATACATTTCCAGCCTTAAAAGAACTGGAGCTTACATTTAATGCCATCAAGACAGAGTGCTGGGATTACAGGCACGCACCACCATGGCTGGCTGATTCCGCTTTTTAAAAAAGAATTGTATGTAGTTCAATATACACATGGGAAAATGTTGTGAGTGTTATGCATTAAATGTTTAATAGTTATCTTTGGGTGTTGGGATTAATATTTGACTATTCTTGGTGGGCATGTTTAGCTTCTGTAATCAAAAATAATAGAGATGGTCTGGTGTATAGCTCAGTGGTATAGCATTTGCTGAGCATGCTTGAGGCCCTAGGTTTAATCTCTGTGTCTCTAGCACAGAGTGGGGAGAAGAGAGAAAGAGAAAGGAAGAGAAAGGAGAGGGACAAAGAGAGGGAAAGAGAGAGGGAGATGGAGAGGGAGAAGGAGAGAGAGAGGGAGAGGGAGAGGGAAAAGGAGAGGGAGAAGGAGAGGGAGAAGGGAGGGCTAAGAACAGAGAAAATATTTTAAATGAGCTTTGTAGTTGGGCCAGCTTAGATTTAATTCTTGATTCTTCCACTTACCAGCAGTTCCATTTCCAGCAAGTCACTTAGCCTGGCTGAGCCTCCATTTCTTCTGCTATAGAAATGGTAATCTCTATAAGGAGTGTTTTTTAGAGATTTAGATGCCATGTATGTAAAGCACCTTCCAACAGTGCCTAGCCTGACCCTGTAGGGACCCAGTGAATGGTCATTATTAATATTTTAAATACTTTATGAGCTGCTGATTCTTTCTTTCTCTTCCCCATGTAGAGACATTTCATACATTTCCAGCCTTAAAGGAACTGGAGCTTGCATTTAACAGCATCAAGACAGTCTACGTGAAATACGGAGACTTTAAGTTATTGGAAGTAAGTTGGAGGTAGGGAGTTTTGGGTGCCCACCTATTCCCCTGTGAGTTATGAGTGTGAGCTTTCCTACTGAGTATAACTCTTGGGAAGGGGCTCTATGTGCCTTTACAGCCAGGCCGCTGCTTCCTGGTAGGCCCCTGGGAGAGGAGCGGCTGTGGTGGGGGTGGGGGTGGGGGTGGGGGTGACAGTGGTAACCATAGTGGTGGTGAGTAGTGGTAGTGATAGCAGTGTGGTAGCAGATTGGTGATACCTGTGGCCGTGGTACATAGTCCTGGAAAATAAGTGCCAAGGATCATTCATATTCAAGGAAATCCACAGAAAATTGAGTTTAGGCAGAATATCATAGGAAGAAGAGTTTAAGAGGAGATCTTGTCCCAGAAGCAAAACTCTTCAGAGTCCAATAAAATTGAGATGAACTAAATTTACAACAACTGGTGAAGTTCAGCACTATGTTTCAAAAACATTTTGTAGTAGATTTTAATGTAGACAGTGGGACATGGTCCTAGATGCTTTAGCCACACAGGGAGCTGTTTCCCTGACCTTCAGGCCAGAGAGCTTCTTAAGAACTTCCATTTATTTGTTCTTTTATTTTTTTCAGAGAGTAGCTATTGAACATCTGTGTGCCGTGCATTGTGCCAAAGTATCTTGTCTTCTCTCCCCTACCGTCCCCAACCCCTATTCCAAGTGCCATCAACCACGGAGAAGGACATGGCCACATAGCTGACTAGTTTAGATCTAAGAGTTGATCATCGTTGATCTTTTGGATCCTACTTTATATTTCAATAACATCTGATGAAGATTATTTATCCAGGAGCCTCAGCTTTACCCAAGGGAATTTATTTACAAAAGAAAACGGAACAAGGTTAGGATGCAGAATGAGAAAAGGACATCTCTGGACCAGTCATTTGTTTTCCTCTCTCCTATGATTTGCAAGGGCTCCCTAAGAAAAGGGATAAACCTGTCAAATATCCTGAATTTGTAGCTCACAGTAATGAATACTTCGATGTGTAATAAAACTTGGTGTGACTCAGCAGATATAGTGGCCAGGTTAGAAATCTTCTGTCCTTGTTTGTCAGAAAGGCTGTCCCAGAGGGAAAAGTCCAGAGTAGAATTCTTCAGGAATCAATGTAGAAAAACTTAACTCTGCATAATTTCACTCTGTACTTATAGATTTGAAAACAGTTTAGCTGGAACCCTGCCCTGGCAGTCAGAAGACCTTGTTTCTAGTCTTGTGCCATGCCTCCTGGCACAAATAACTTGCCCTGCCTGGGACTTAAGCCTTCCCTTCTAAATATTGGACCAGCTCCAAAATTCTGTGGTCCGTGATTCTAAAATTATTCATGTCTTTGAGCTGCCCTTAATTGCACGGAAAGCAAATTTGGATCCAAATTTAAATAGCCAAAGCAGCTAGAACAGGGGTCTGCAAGATTTTTCTGTAGGAGGCCAGATAGTAAATATTTTAAACTTTGTTGTCCATATGGTCATAACTAATCATAACTCTTACAACTATAGCTCTGGTATTATAGAAGGAAAGTGGGCATACATGATACAGAGACAAAATTACTATGACTATCTTTCAATAAAACTTTATGACGCTAAAATTTGAATTTCACATAATTTCCACATGTAACACATTCTTTTTTTAATTTTTTGGATGCAGAAACCATTCTTAGTTTATGGGCTATCCAAACAGACATCAGGCTGGATTTGGCTTGCAGACCTTGGTTTGCCACCTACTGAGCTTGAACACTCATGAAGCAGCTGAGTGTGGCTGGACTGGAGCATGAACATGGTAGAGTAGTGGAATATGAGCTTCTAGAAAGGTGGCAGAAGAGAGATCATGGAGAACCTTGGAAACCCTGCTAAGGAGCTTAAACTTTATGGATAACAGGGATCTACTGAAGGGTTTTAAGCTAAGGAGTGATACGACTAGGACTGTATTTTAGGAAAGTCATTTGGCTGCTCTGTGAAGAAGGAATTGGAGGCAAAAAGATACACGAGGGATATGAAGAAGGTAGATAAAATCCATACACCTTGATGACTGTCCACGTACAAGCACAGGGGACAGAAATTGCCCCACTTTCACTTGTGCATATCTGAGCCAGCCTTCCAGGCCTTCCTCCCTCTTTGCTCCAACCAAGTCAGATTGCCCCTTTCTTGAACCCTCAAACCCTCCATTTGCTGATGGTAGCGTGAGCTTGGCACTCCTTTGATGTTTGGCACCTTTCATGGTCTGGCCAGTCTTATCAAGCTTCTTACACCACGGGCTTCAGTCGTACCCAGACTGTTTATGGCTCTTGCAACAAGCGAGGCTGCCTCCCGCTTCATGCTACTTGCTCACCTCAGTGTCTCTCTTAGCAATTTGGTGAATACCTACTAGTCTCTGAGGACAGCTCAGATGTCACCAGCTCTGTGAAGCCTGTCCTGGCCCCCTGACAGACCTGACCATTCCTTCCTTTGTGTCCCATGAGTCTGTGTCCAGACACCTATCTCAACAGCATTGCTATTTAGCATATATGTATGTATCTAGCTTTCCAAAAAGCCTAGGAGGTTCCAGAGGACAGGGACTGGAACAATGTAAATATTCAGCATAGGGTTAGTGATGATGATGAGGAGAACCAACATTAGTTAAGCGTTTACTGTGTACCAGATTCCAAGCTAACGGATTGGAAAGCCATATTTCCACTTTATAGATAAGAAACCCCAGGTTAAGTAATTTGCCCGAATCACACAGATAGCCATGATTTAAACTCAGAGCGTTAGAGCCCATCAGTTAATTACTAAAGCAGAGTCAGACCAAACTCAGTCCTTCTCTGGCAGGGACCTGCAGTGTGTATGTGCCTGAGTGACTATGTGACACTGATGAGATTCTCCAAAGACCTCCTCACTCCCACTTCAGATGGACAAAACACAGAAACTAATCCCATTCAACAGGCTTCAATATATGCGTTGGGGGTGGGTGCAAGGGAAGGACACAAGAAGTAGAAGTGGAAGAAGGGAGAGACGCCAGTTATATAGAAAAGCTAAAGGGAGTGACTAGAGAGGCTCAGGGGAGCGAGAGCAGAGATTAGGCAGATTCAGTATAGCCAGTTGCCTTTGTCTTTGCAGAGAGAAGCTCAACTCTCTGGCTAGCCTTTTGACCCCAGTCAATTCTTACGAATCTAGGTGGCCAGTTGAGGGCGGTTAATGATGGGTGACCGTTTAGGGCCATTATCCTTATAAGCCAGTCTATTTCTGCTCATTGTTTTATGTGGTCCTACTTTGTGCCAGGTCCTATGCTAGCTTACGAGGATAGTGCTACAGTGGCGTGGTCCTTGGCCTCAAAGGGAATATGATCTGATGTGTGCCAAACATTTTACAAACCACATGTACATACCAATATCCCTATTCCTCATACATGTATTCAGCTCTCTCAAATACCTGACAGAATTTGATAAGTCACCTGAGAGTAGTTTAGGTAAATCATTCAAAAGCAGGGGAGGAAGAGATTCCATCTGGCTGGGGAATTGAGAAAGGTTTTATAAGAAGACACCTTTCCTGTAATTGCAGCTACTTGGGAGACTAAAGCAAGAAGATCACAAGTTTACAGCCATCCTGGGCAACTTAGTGAGACCTGGCTCAAAAAATGAAAAGCACTGGGGATGTAGCTTACTGTGAAGGCCCTGGATTCAATCCCCAATATAGGGGCGGGGGAGCTTGAGTTGGCCTTTGGGAAGTGGGATTCTGATTTGTGGATGGTCATTCCTTTTTGAGTATAAAGCACAGCGGGGAATGATAGGTGGGATGTGGCAAAGAGTGAGGAGGAGTCAGTTTGGCTAGCATCACGGGATAATCAGATTTGCTGTGGCAGCTAAGGCTGGAAAATGGGTTGGGAACTGATTCTAGTAGGCCTTGAATGTTAATCCAGAGAGGGTTTTATCCTGTGGGTAATGGAGCTTTCTAGAAAATTAGGGGGGAATATAGCTAACCCCTACCTCATGGAGAAAAAGCCTAGTCACACATAGTGCTTCTGTTCCCTAATTTTTTTTTTTCTTCCAATGGTAGTTCTTGGACCTTTCCTTCAACAGCCTGACTGCAGAGGCCATCTTTGACCTGGGGATTCTGCCGCACCTCCGCGTCCTGCTGCTCACAGGCAACGGGCTCACATCCCTACCACCCAATTTGGCTGTCACAGAACAGTAAGTTCTAAATCCTCCAGTCTGTCCTATGCGTTCCTTCAGGAGCCTTTGTCTGGGTACAAGTATCCAAGGACACGGTCCAGAGCAGCTTTGAGAGTGTCATAAAAAATAGGCCAGAAGGGCTTAAAGCAAGGGATGCTACCTAGTGAAGCTCCCTGGAAAGGCCTCAGATAGGTTCCCCCGTTTTCCTGTGTGCTGTAGGAGAGGACCAGGTATTTGGCAAGCTGCTTTCCCTGCCTTGGATTTTTCATTTGTCAACTGTAGATATTGCTCTTGTCAGGTGATTCCTCTCCATGATCACTCTGCTCCAGCTCAATAAGTTTGGTACATTCCTACTCTACAGCTTTGTTGAGACGATTCCTTCTGGTCAGAATGTCTTGGGCCTTCTTTTAATAACAATATGTGGTACTTACCTTTTGCCGGATACTACCTCAACACTTCGTATGTTAACTCATGTAATCTTC
Organism: Hystrix cristata; assembly: GCA_004026905.1. Taxonomy (NCBI): domain Eukaryota; kingdom Metazoa; phylum Chordata; class Mammalia; order Rodentia; family Hystricidae; genus Hystrix; species Hystrix cristata. The sequence continues at coordinate 114,230 of PVJO010003282.1, read as the reverse complement.
ACAAAAACCCTATGAGGTAGGTGTCCTATTATTATCCCCATTTTTTAGATGAAGAAGTTAAAGCATAGACAAGTTAAATGACTTCCTCAAAGTTACGAAGCTAGTCAGTGGCAGAGCCAGGATTTGAAACAAATTCATCTGACTCCAGAGACCACACTTGTGACCGTCATCTTCTCTGGAATATTCATACTCCAGGGCCCGGCGCAGCCTTTCTTTCCTGCTTTGCCCACCAGAAGCTTTCTCTGACTGCTTTAGCCCAAACTCCTTCCTTTCTTCTCTAAATATCAGGTGAATTTAATGTTTCCCCACTTAGCATATTACATTGTGACTTAAGCCTCATAAACATGTGTCTCTCTAGTAGGTGGATGGATGGTATGTTTAGCTCCTCAGAGTAGGTTATAAGCTCCTTCAAGGCAGAGAGTTCTGATCTGCAGCTCCTACCAGTAGATGAGGATCCAGTGCTTTGCACACAGTAGGTAGTCAGTGAATGTTGGCTAACTTAGAGATGATGATGTGAAAGTCATGGTGACGATGTGCATTGCCATGATGGAAGATATGTTAGAGATGAGAATGAAGATCATGGTTCATTAGTTGCTTGAGGGGTTTGAGATAATAGTAGTGATCATTATATCCAGGATTAAATTAGTTAGGCTTCTTTTGTTTGCAAGTATCACAAGTCTAATTCAAACTAGCTTAAACAAAAAGGGAATTTATTGGCTAGTAGCTAAGAAGTGATTCATTTAGCTGGGTCCAGGTGTATAGGATATTGTTAGTGCTCTGTGTGCATCTCTATTTCTTGGTCAAGTGTGCCAACTTCTTTTTTTTTAAGGCACTGGGGATTGAACCCAGGGCCTTCTCGCCAAGCTATGTGCCTAGCCTTTTAAAATTTTTTTTTAAATCTTGAAACAGGGTCTTGCTAAGTTGCCTAGCAGGACTTGAATTTGCAACTCTTCTGCCTCAGCTTCCCAGATTGTTGGGATTATAGCATATGCCACCCACTTGCTGTCTCACACACATGCAAACATCTTTGTTTTCTTTTGCATTAGCCTCATTCTTAGGCAGGCTTTCTCCACAACCCACAACAAGACACATATAAATCAGAATTTAAATCAGGAATACAAAAAACTTTCAAGGTACAGTATTGAAAGTAGATTAGATTCACTAATTCTTAGGGGGTAGAGATAATAGTTGGTATTTTATTACGGAAGATTTCAAATACATATAAAAGTAGAGTTAGTAGTAAAGTGACCTCCCATGTACCTATCACCTGGTGATTATCACCTGACAATTACAAAGTCACGGCCAGTCTTGTTTCATCTATGCTCCCATCACACCTCACTCTAGATTATTCTTAAGAAAAATCTCATATAGATCCAGCCATAAGTGAATGAGCAGATTCATGTAATTTTATCTGTGAATATTTCATTGCATGCCTTAAAAAGATAAGGGCTCTTTTAAAAATCCTACACAGGGGAACTTTATTCCATCTAAAGTATCACCAATGGTAAACAGAGGGAGTTGGTTACATAAGTGTTAGAAGGGTTACGAGAGCAAATGGAAAATAAGAGAAGAACAGAAAGGAAGAAGGATTGCTACCCAGAGATCAGAAGCTGCCAGCACTGCTGGGCTGGAGCCCAAGTCCATCTAACCCTGCTGCTGTGCTTTTAGAGAGGTCGTCACTGCAATTGATCTGCTGGGGATACGCTGCTTTGACCACCATCATTACCACAGTCAGTATTACTATTGCTGCTGCTGCCAGAAATGCTGTCAGAAGCCAGACAGGAGAGTTGCTTCTCCCCCGCTCTGCCGGCCAGTCCCTTGTCAGTCCCTTCTACTGGCAATACTTAACTGGAAGCCAGTTGGAAAGTCCATCTAGAAAGTGCAATTAAGCCCCCACCATACATAGCAGAGCAGAGGGGGAAGGAGTGACAGCTGAAAGCACTAGGCAGATGACTGCCACCATCCACTCCTAGCAACCCCAGCGTCTCTCCTCCTCCTCTCAGTATTTAATTTCCGTAGCACAGTAGCAACCACAATATGCTTCTACCTGAGACAAGGTCTCCTCTTTTGCCTTCCTCTAAAAATGGGCAAGACAGTTCTATTAGTTACTGTATCCATCTTAGGATGATACTATTTTCTCTTTTAAATAAACATAGAGATATTTTATAATCTAAAAACTAAGTTGTAGGGCTAGGGATATAGCTCAGTGAGTGGTAGTGTTTGTGTAGAATGGACAAGGCCCTGGGTTTAATCCCCAGCACTAAAAAAAAAGAAAAAACTAAGTCATAAAGTCACAACTAGCAATTTATATGCACAGTGTACATTCTCATGCACACACACAAACATAAATAAGGAAGAAAATGCACATTAACATATTTATAGTTGCTAAAACCATCTTTTCTTAGTTGATCAGGAAGCCACAGCGGACATTTATAAATCCTTTTTCCATCACTCATTTAATGTGCCTTTGCCTTCATCTGGCACCTCAGCTGGTTGGGGTACTTTAACTGGGGTGATGTCCTAAACCTTCACTCTTAAAGGATCTGAGTCTTCAAAAGCCCCATTTTTATTTGGGTTGTTAAGGTTTTCTAGAGATTTTTACTGAAGGACATGGAATTTCTAAGAGGAACACCAGATAGTAATTCCCTGAATTCCAAAGTTATTCTTTGTTTCCTAAAGGTATAGCATCCATTATGTTTACTTACAATAATCGGTATCATTTACCCAGCAAATAATGCAGACCCTCTCTTTGCCTACCCATTGGTTCAGTGAAATGAGAAACCCAAATGGCCAGTAGCAATTTCAATTTTTAGTTCAGTGGAATTAGTTTGTGGTGTCTGGGAACTCCTTCCTTGGGAACTAAGACCTCTAAATCAGAAGAACCCAAAGTGGCACAAATGAGAAGCAAAAGTTTCACAAGTAGGTGAGTAAATATCATTAACTACTTCCACTTCGCCTCATTGATTCCTTGGCCCTTATGTTATAGTTATGAGAAAAACAACATCAGTATTGTTTGTTGGTTTATATGGTGCCCCATGCTGTTATGTCAGGGCCCGGACTATACATGCCTGGCATAATAAGTAAATCATCACAGACTATTTTATTAGAGGATTCTGGAAAAATGGATAGAAGGCACCAAGAATCTACCTCCTTACCTAGACAACACGTTCATTGGTAGAATCTGTCTGATGAAACCACATAGGAACTCTCAAGTTTACTGAAGTCTTGTATCTTCCATGGGAGATCTTGGATAGCAAACTGCAGATAATTCCATCTCTTATCCCAGTAGCAGCTACCTTTCCCCCATCCCACCCCAGTCTCATGGTACACAGTCATGCATGTGCTCTTGAAATAACTCTTGTGCAGCTTACTAGAGTCTGGGTGGGCAGAGAAGTCCCTGTTCTCCAAATGTTCTGATCACTGATTGCTACTTCTGATTGTGAGATGCAAAGAGAGGTGGGAAGCCATTGTTTCACACAAACACCCACACACTCTTGTAAACTCCTTCCCCTTCAGCTGAAGACATTGCCAGAGAATTTAAAGGACTGACATTTTTCTTTATAACCCTTAATTTGCCTCTTTATCCTATTTTGGGGGCCATACATTAAAGTCCATGACATTCAAAAGCAACCATATACATGGGTGTAATTTAAAAATTCACCAGGAAAGGTGCAGGCTTAGCAAATCCCTGCGAAGACCTCAGTGTTCAGAATGATCCTTCATATGGAGACAGCCTACAATATCAAAAACGAAATCCAGGTGCGGTGGTACATACCTGTGACCCCAACACTCTGGGAGGCTGAGTCAGGAGGATCACAAGTTCAAGCCCAGTCTGGGCAACTTAGCAAGACTGTGTGAAAATTAAAGAGAGATGGGGATGTAGCTCAGTACAAATGCCCTGGGTTTAATCCCCAATACTGGAAAAAAAAAAAAATTAGTGAACCATGGTTGAGAGGGGAGAATCTGACTTCCAGAGTTACCATTGTAATAGATTCGAATATCGACTGTTCAACAACAACAAAAAATTACAAAGCATAGAAAGAAATTAAAAATTATAAACCCTTCAAAGGAAAAAATAAACCAACAGAAACTGTCCCTCAGAAAGGTCAGAAAGAGAGGGCCTACTACATAAAGATTTTAAAACTGTCCAATGAAGTAACAGAAAATAGGAAGAAAACAAGATGACGTACAATGAAAGAAGATGATATACAATCAAAATGGAAATTATAGCAAAGTAATAAAAGAAACTGGAAAATTCTAAAGCTGAAAATTATAATAACTGAAATGAAAACTTCACTGGAGGGATTCAAAGGCAGAATTAAGCAAGCTGAAGAAAGAATCAGTAAACTTGAAGATAGGACAATTAAATTTATCAAGTTTGAGGAACCAATAGAAAAAAATTTTATCACACAGAGCCTAAGGGACATATGGGACATTGTCAAGCACATCAAGCTATTTACTATGGAGGTTCCAGAGGAAGAAGAGAGAAGAGAGGACAGAGAGATTATTTGAAGAAACAATGGCCAAAACTTCTCAAGTTTATATGAATGTAAACATCTATGAAGCTCAATGAATTTCATTTCAAGTAGAATGAACTCAAAGATACCCACAAGGAGACACATTATTATCAAATTGTGGAAAAATAGAGAGAATATTGAACACAGTGCAAGAGAAGCAACTTGTTGTATATAAGGGATCCTTCATAAGGATCATCAACAGATTTCTCATCAGAAATTTTGGAGGCCAAAAGGCAGCAGCTGATAGATTCAAAGTGCTAAAAGTAGGGGTATGGGGGAGTTGTTAACCAAGAATCCTGTATCCAGCAAAACTGTCCTTCAGTAGTGAGAGAGAAATTAAGACATTCCCAGAGAAACAAAAGCTAAAGGAATTCATTATCACTAAACCTACCTGCAGGAAATACTAAAGGGAATATTTGAAATGAAAAAGGAGATTGAAATGAAAGGACACACTAGACAGTAATTTCAAGATACAAAAGGAAACAAAAATGTCAGTAAAATTAAATGCACAATTACAAAAGCTAGTATTATTGTAACAACAGTTTGTAATTCCACTTGTAGAATATTGTGGGCAGAGAAGCCAAATCTATAACCAAAAACACATGTACAATTATTCCAGTAAGAAAAAATAAATCACTGCTACTTTTTGAAGGAAGGTATCCATTGAAGTCTACCTGATACTATTTGGCTACTTAATCTCCCAGAAGTGGCAGATTATAAGGGCTCAACAGTGGCCTCTGCTATGGCAGGTTAGGTTCTCAGCAGGTATAATAACCAGATTTACTTTGATGAGAGGAGATGCATATTCTCATCTCAAGACCATTTTGCAATTACCAGACTATCCAGGGAAAACTACTAAATGACATTTATGGAACAGATTACATTGTCTACCTGATCATTGAGAGTCTCTTCTGCAGTAGATGTACTCACAAGTAATCTTCATATTCAATCCATTTGTTTATTTTTTTCACCAGATCTTCTTGTTAGCAGTTTTAAAATTATTTTTTTTCCAAGCTTTGACTACTCAAGCTAAACCATTAAGCCACTGTTCATGAATCAGTGTAGATCTTTACTTATAGCTATCTCTCCAATCAAGCAAATGGACAACCAGCTATAATGTTCTAAATTCTGCCTAGAAGGATTTCTCTTCTATATTTCAGGCCTCTTCTATATAGGGCTTTTAATACTGTAATAGGTTATGTCAACATATCATGCAAAATCATTTGTGCACCCAGCTGGAAAATTTTCATCCTGTATCAGGTGGGTTGCTGGAGAGGTAGCGGTGTGGTGAAAGTAGGCAACACAGGAATCTGAGCCATATATTCCTGCAACTTTTCCAGACTTGCTAGAAACATCTCAAATACTGTTTTCACTAGACACAGAAAGACAAATACTGCATGATCTCACTTATATGTGATATCAAAAACATTGATTTCATTCAAGTTGAGAGTAGTCAGTAAAATACAGGCTGGGAAGGTAAGGATGGAAGGGCTGGTGAAAGGTGGATTGGCAGGTACTACTAAATTGTAGGTACACAGGAGAACTAACTTCTGCTGTTTTACTATACAGGAGGGTGAATATAGATGACAATTATGTGCTGTATATTTTGAAAAACTTGAAAGGATTTTGAATGTTTTCATCACAAAGAAATGATAAATTTTTGAGGAGATCGACATGCTTATCCTGATTTGAATATTACACAATTCATACATGTATCAAAACATCACATGGTACCCCATAAGTATGCACAAGTATTATTATATTAACTGACCAAATAAAAATATTACTTTCACTTGATGAGGGAGTTCTGTTGCGCATTCAGTTCACAATTAGTGGCTTGGGTCACATTGCTACTTTGTGTCCTGTGGTCAGGTGTTAAGTCTCTACCAACATGCAGTAGTAAGCCGGAGAATGTTTTTCAAAATAATAAATAATTGGAATAGAGCATAACTTTACTAAAAATGATTTTTGCTACTATAATCTATAAAAGGTTGTATTCGTAGTATGACTTTATCATATATCATCCAAATGAGGACATATTTCAAAGAGAAAAAAGACACTATTAATAACTATTTGGGGATAACAGGTGAAAACTCAAACTGTCCTTGAGAAGCAGGATATATGGTAATCCTGTTCGTGCAGCACACCCATTTGGTATGGATCTTTAGAGCCAAGTTGAATCTGCTGAGTGATAATTCCAATAGAAGAGCAACTTCCACTGAAGTCTGGACCTGTCTTACTCTGGTTCCCACTGAAAACTGGTAACCTTATGGGATACTTAGAACATGGTTCAGAACAACACAGATATTTTATGTGTAACTTCTGAAATCCAAAAGGCTAATAAGCTTTGTGCTTTTTCTTAGTAACAAGTGATACAAGGTATGGGATTATGTCTTTCACATAAGAGGTATATCTACATTCTCCAAATATCTAGACATCAAGAAACTTAGTCAAGAAATTAGACTTCAAGGTGACAGTCCCCTGAATTTTTGTGGGGCTTACCTCCATCCTGTGACTCACATGTGTCTTACTAAGGCATTTAGGGTAAGCATGACTTTTCCTGATCACCAATCAGGAAAATGTTCTGTTCAGGAAAATGTTCCTGTTCACGAATCAGCATGATGTTCTGTGGTATATCAAAATAATTAAGATTCCTGTATAACAGATTATTGTAGGGCTCAAAATCTGATGTAGCCCTGAGGGAAGAGGATAAAAGTATACTATTGCCCCTGTCAAGTGAATGTAGGCTGTTTCTAATAGTTCTTGTTAATTGATAAACATTTGACAGGTTCTTAGCTGTATCTCAAGTGCCTAGAACTGTGCTGATTTGCTACAGTACAAAGATTCTGTATCTAGAACAGTAGCAGACATTGGATGATCCAGCTTATAAAAATCTACATTCTTTAAGACCTGTCTTCTGCACAAGTCAAATAAACAAGAGATGTTGAATAGGAATGTTGTAGGAATCATTATCTTTCCATCTTTCTGGTCTTCAGTGCTGGTATTCATCTTGGCAGTTACTTCAGGGATACAGTATTACTTTTTGTTTACTTTGGGTAAGAAATTTTCCTGGGGTTTCAGTTTGATACTTTCTACTATAATGGCTCTCACTTCCTTCATCAGTAAACAAATGTGTATATTCTGTCAGTTGCATGGTATATCTTTTTCAATACATTCAGGAGCTGGAGAGATAACTACAAAATAGGTTTATGACTTCACTAGGTCTGTTCTTTTGTCTGACCTTCATGATCCCCCACTTTGAAAGATACTGTGCTTTCACATCCCCAGAGATCAGTACCAATTTGTAGATATTTTCTAGTAATTTTTACAGGCCCAGTTTGGTGCCATGCAACAGAACATTCTGCAGTGTTGGAATTGTTCCGTAATGGACTGTATTAGTCAGTTTTCCTGTTGCTGGGACAAAATACCTGACATCTACAACTTAAAGGAGGAAAGGTTTGACTTAGCTCAGTTTGAGAGGTTTCAGTCCTTGGTCCACTGACTCCAAAGCAGAAACATGGCAGAAGAGTGTCGTGGAGAAAACTGCCCACCTCATGGTGGCTGGACGACAAAGCACAAGGGAAGAACACCAGAGAGAAAAATATATCCTCCAGGCACACCCCCAGTGACCCACCTCCTCCAAATGGGCCCCAACGCCTACCAGCACATTCAGCTACGATCATCAGCATAGTGCTCCCACAATCCAGTCACCTCTGCAGGAGCCTCTTAATTCAGTCAAGTTGACAATTAAGATTAACTGGCACATGAACATTGTTCTTATGGTACTGAACATATTGAGAGCTTGAAATGTGGCTAGTGTAAGAGAGAAACTGAATTTTTTATTTTATTTAAGCTCAATTGGTTTCAATTTAAATGTTAATAGGGACCTGAATGAAAGGCTATGACTGTCCCTTTGGGCAACTCAAATTGCTTTTTTCCTACCAGACTGAGTTCTAGTTATCTATACTAATAATTCCAAGTCCTAATTCAGTTATAGAAATTGAAATTTGAAATTCATCTTGTCAGTTCAAGGGCTGCCCCATTTCTAGTGACACATGTCTTCCTAAGGTTTAGTTCTTCAGCGCCTATCTTAGAGCATAGGCATTTTATCAGGCTGCCATTTGTGGCACACCTTGGATTCCAGCCTTCGGCCTGTAGATGAGCAAGGTTATCAGAATTTCTGCTTAGCCTATCAGCCTCTCTGCCACTTCTGAAATCAGCAGACAGCCTTAGGGGAAGAGTGGCCCCCTGTTATATGAACTCCTTTGGATTTCCTACTTCTTTCAAATCTTGGCCCCATAATTCTTCACAGCTTGTTAGTTCCAAGATACCTTAAAGAAGATTGTCTTAAAATACATATTTTGACTGGGTTTTCAAGTTTTTACTCTGGGAAGAGTTGGCCCACATTACTTAGTCTGCAATACCATAAACCTTTCCATTTATTTTGGCCCAGTGCCTAGAGGCACTCAGTATGGAATCAGTTTAAACTAAATCCCTGACTGTCTACTTTCTGGACCACTCAGATGATACACATTTGGGCTAAAGTTTTGCAAGAGGACTGCTCTCCCCCCAACTCATCTTCTGTGTTCGTTCTTCAACAGTTTCTCCCAGCTCTGGGATGAGGGGAATGGGTTTAGTTCTGGTTTGTGCTGTCCAGAGGGTGTATCCCTTAATCCCAGATTGGTGTCAAGGATCTCTGATTAGATGCCCTACCTTCACTCTGCTCTAGGCTTTGGTTCTCTATTCCCACGAGACTTTTAAACCACAGTTCAATTTCAGCAAGTTCAGCAAATGCCCTTAAGGCTAACCTGGCTTCCTGTACTCAGCTTCTTTTCTGGGGTTTCAGATTTGGCATATTGCTTCCTTACTATCTTCACATCTCTTGCACATTTTCAAATGACGGATCTTTTTTCTTTTCATATTTTATTCATTATTCTACTTGTTTTGAGTGGAAAGCCTTATTGCATAAAGTAAGGTAAGTCTCCACTACCCTGCACTTGTATTGCCTTTTACACCAGAGTGGAGAACGAATATACTCCTGCGTACATCAGAGTATCAATTGAATCATTGTGCTTTGAAAGCTACAGGGCTCCAGACAAGTATCACTGTCATTATTTTGTTCCAGACCATTTGTCTACATTCAGTGTGCTCTGTGGGTTCCTGTTCTTCTACCAGCCTTTCAAATGTTAGTGCTCCCCAGTTGTCTACCATTAATCTATTTCTTAAAAATACTTTTTCTTTGTGGTCTCTTCCCTTCCTATGTGTTTTTCTACTTCTGTCTTCTGAGGTCTCAGCCCATATTGCCTCTACATACCAAATCCGTCACACAAAACCCTGTGCCAAATATTCTTCCTTCTCTCATCCTCTGGCCTTGGCAACTGGCACCGCTCTCCACCTGCTGTGTAGTTGTGCAGTCTAGAAAGCTTGCATCCATATAAACTGCCTCTCTCACTCCACACATGCATTCAGTCACCAGATGCTGTGCACTGTACTTCTGAAATGTTTCTCCAGCCTGCTCATTTCTGTCATCCTCTTTTTGGGTCTCAGTTTCTAGTTCTTTGCCCTGCCCTGTCCAGACTCCTCCAGCAGCTTCCCAATGTTCTAAAGACAAACTCCATTAACATTGCTCACAAGGCTTTCCATGGTCCAACTCTGCCCCTTCTCCATCTTGCTTTCTCTTCATTTTTCCATTTCATGATGTACCGTTTCTGTTCTAACCTGCTTGCATCTCTATTTCTGGGCTGTTATCTCTGTCTGGGTGAGTTAGGAAAATCTTATTTGACTTACTCCGTCTTTAGACTGTACTATTACTTGTTTTGAGCTGACATCTGCTACTCTGGCTCCTCCATAGGCCTGTTCCCTTTCTGCCGTGGACCACACGAGTCAGCGTTCTCAGACCTCAGCAGCACAGAGCAGAGGGAGATTGTTACCCCTTTTCTTCTATTATTCCTAATAATGCCTAAAAGAGCACTGCCTTTTTACAAGCATGTCATAAGTCCTCTTTTACACAAGCAGTCTGGTAAGCCGTTGTCTCTTTCATCATGTGTTTGCTTAGTGGGGTTCTGTATTTTAACACAGAAACTGATTGACATTTGAACTAATATGAAAGTGTGCAAAATTTCATCTAGTTTGTTGCAATAACAGTTAGTTTAGTCTGTTGAACAGTATTTTTGACCTAAGCCAAAGTCTTTTGAGGTAAAATTAAAGAAACTTCCTTTTACCATATAGATAGAGGATCTGGGCCCAGAGATGGTCAGTGCTAACTAGAAGTCACACAGCAAGCTAAGTAGCCCTAGAGCCAGAACCAGAGCCAGAGCTCAGGACTGCTGCTTGCCAGCTTCATGCTTCTTATCTGACACACAAATTTCCAGTACTGAATCCAAACACTGGGCATATTCTTCACTCCTAAAAAACATAAGTTAGACCTATCGGATTTTAAGTGGTATTCTGTTTGCTGAGAGAAGGTCTAATAAAAAAGTAGCACTCTGAACAGCTGGAAACCTTGGCCTCTCCGCCCGTCATGTATTGTGCTGCTTCAGAGAGCTTCTTTCGTGAGACTCTGGGAAGGGCTGCACGGGAAAGTCTCTGCGGCCAGTGGCTGGTTTCTCATGGTCTCTTCTTTCAAGACTTCTATTTTACAAACAAAAACGAGACTTTCCCATGTTATTATTAAGGCTGAAATTTAAAAAGGCAAAGTGGTATAACTTGCCACAGAGACAAGACGAGCCCAGCTTCTCTGTGTTGGATCTCAAGGGTGACATTTTGCAAGCTTACCTCTGAGCTGTTTCATATTTCACTGGAGTGAAATAAAGATTGGCCAACTAATTATAAATCAGCAGAGTGGCTGGGACGATTCTGTTCTTACTCTAAAGTAGAGATTAAAAATTCAGTGTGTAAACATTGGTCTTTCTAGGTAGCGGTGTGGAAGTCATCTGTGACTTTGAAATACCATGAGCCAAAGGCCTCCTCCCCTCTTTGTTGGAGTGTTTCTGGTCTCTGGACTTCATGCCTATGCCCCACCCTGCTGCCAGGGCTCTTTGTGCAATTTCATCTCCTCTGTCCTCTTTTTTAGTCAGAACTATCACAGTTGTCATCTATAGAAGTGTGTCAGTTTTACAGTATGCAGAAAAAGGGAGAGGGAATTCATTTAAGAACATTTAGAAATCTCACAGCCATGCCTTAGAGATATACTGCACATTTCTCCATTCAGCTGGCTGTATGTGTCTCTCTGGGCCCCATGAGAGGAAACATGGCTGCTGAGAGCGTCTAATTATGTTCCTGATCCAGCCACAAAGAGGTGTCTCTTTTCTCTATTCCTCTCTTCTGTGACAGTGGTTAAAAACGTAGCCGATTCCTTCTTATTCTTTATGGTTTAGCTTAAGCAGCGCCTTCCCAGAGTCCTCCCCACCTGCTTCTGTAATAGCATTTGTCCCAGTGTGTGCAGTGGATCCACCTCCTCTGTGAGACTGTAAGCACCTTCAGGGGAGGGTTGTGTTCCTGTCTTTGGGTTCTCAGTACATGGCTACATAAATATATGCTAATGAGATAAGTGTGAGTAAAAAATAAAAGACTGTGTACGTCTCTAAACTCACCTGTGAAACATTCCTGACTTCTTGTGTATGTTCCAGTGCTAGTTCTTGAATGCCTTTGTGGAGATTTCTGTAGCCCAGGCAACAGCCACCTCACCCCTTCCCCACCCTTCACTCTACTGGGGGCTAAAGGTGAGATTGAGAGGGGAGGTCAGAGGCAATGGAAGGAGCGTGGGTTTTGGTGTCAGGTAGAGCTAGAGTCTTAATTTGAGCTCTACCACTTTCTAGCTATAAGACTTTCTACAAGTTGCAGTAGGCTTGAGTTTCCTGTTCCTGAAAAGCAGATAAATAATACTATTCTCCCAACTGAGATTCTGAGACAACACATAAAACACATAACACAATGCCAGGAATGCAGTAGGCTCTGAGGAAATGTCCCTTATCCTTCCTCTTGTTCTCACATGTTTGTGGCTTGTAGATACATATGTATTTGTGCCTGTATGTCTCTGGGTGTTTTTATTTTGGTATGTGTATGGGATGGAATGTGAAAGGAAGAATGAAAATGCAACTTGAGTCATCTCCCTGTGTGTTTAAACAGCATTACCTGGTCCTCCTCTACCTGGGTATACCGGGTCACATTAATTGTAGTACTTAAATACTACCACTTCCAGCCCACATGCACAATTCAAGACCCTACCATCTCAAATCCCACTCTCATATTCGGGGAGTCCTCAGTTTGATTTTAAAAAGAGGTATCTCCATACCTACTGGCCTGCTCATCTTAGGGAGTCACTTGGAGGAGAACCTCACTGCAGCCAGGGATAGTGCCCTTCATCCAGCCTATTTTACCCTACTTGGGGGCAAAGCTGTGACGTTGTCTCTTGGTACTCCCCTAGCTACCAATCCTCAGGGTGACACAGCATACCCAGAAGTCTGTCCTGAGCCAAAATTGTGCATTGTTCTACCTGCATAATGCTCTCCCAACTCGTCATGGCTCAATCACCCTGGTATTGTCCATGAGCACCACCAGCACCTGCCCACCTGCCCAGCTAATCTCAATGGTGTATATAAAATTTCTCCATGCAGAAAACTATGTATGAGTGAGGTTTGGGACAGAAATCACAAGGGAGAGAATTATACCTTCTTATGTCTGTCTATAGGGACTTCTCTTGAGCACTAGAGAAGTTCTTCCTGGGGAGGTGGAAATTGTCCCCTCCCCTTGCTCAGTACCCAAGATCTTTGCACTCACAGGGAGGCATCCGTCACATCGCTGACCAGCAAGAGGTACATCCTGAGGTTCCCAGCACTGGAGACACTGATGCTGGATGACAACAAACTCTCCAACCCCAACTGTTTTGCCAGCCTGGCCGGGCTCAGGAGGTAAAGCAACAAGCCTTCCTCTGCAAGCTCTCCCTCTCCAGTCCCAGCCACACTCACACCGTGAGTGCTGCTGTGCATGCCACAGGGCCCGGCCTTGAGTCCTAGCTCCACCATTTATCTCTGCTGTGTGGCTGTGGTAAGTCATGTCTCCCCTCTGAGCTTAGCTCATGACAGTGGGGTACTCAGAAGAGATTTCTGATCGTGTGAATGGATGAAACCCAGCAAAGATAAAGGCGGGTAGGAGACATTACCCAAGATAGCATCTTGACTCTGAGAGAAGAGACATGCCTTAGAAAAAATCAGAACCAGAAAGATAAATCTATTTGCTGAGTTCTACCTATTTGGTTAAAGTAACGACAATGCTGGCATTTAAATGGTTAAGTTTTGAGTCCATGGAAATTTTCCTGTGAATTCAGCAGCCATTTATTGAATGCTACTTTGTGCCAGGTAATTTACAGATTGTCTCATCTAATAGTCTCAAGAACCTTGAAAGGTTAATAAATGTTATCTCTATTTAGAGACAGGAATATTGAGGCCCAGAGAGGGTGAGTTACTGGCTCAAGGTCACACAAGAGAAATGTCCAAGCCTGATTCCATGTTCTTTCCCTAAGTTACTTGGTAAATATCCCAGAGATATCATTATCGCTATGATTCTGTATTCACTTTCCTTAATTGAAGACTGAAGAAGTTAAGCCTGGATCAAAACAGGATTTTCCGGATCCCGTACCTACAGCAGGTTCAGCTCCGTGATGGGAAGGGGGACGGGGCCGGAGGCAGGGCAAGTTTCCAGAAAGGGCCCCAGTCCATGCTGCAGCCCAGCTCTTGGATGTATGAGGCCTCAGAAGATCAGCCGAACTATACTGTTCTGCCCATGAAAAAGGATGTTGACTGGACAGGTGAGTAATGCCCCTTGTTGCAGACAGCCCCCACAGTGACAGTAAATTTCGAGGAGTTAATCTTGAAAGTCTGTGGATCCCCAGGGAACTGCTGGATTCAAACTGAACAATTTAATGATTTGAACTATTTTATTTACTTCCTAACTGGTTCTATCATTTAAGATGCTTTTGAAATCCAGTTTAAAGTGGATATAATTTTTTTAAATCTCAAATGACAAGAAACTCGGAAGTAAAGCTTTCCAAAAATAGTTACTTTTGTAGCACATCAGTGTCCTTGGGGGACACATGTCTCTCCATCCTCTTCTCTGCTTGCCGTCCCCAGTCTTCCTGCTTGTCCTTTTGGGCTGGGTGCCACTGGGCTCTTAAAATGGCTACCACACTTCTAAGAATCAAATCCACAGGGCAGCATCAGAGGCAAGAAGGAATCGTGGCCTTGAATACAGGAGTATGTTTCTGGATTATATATTCTGTTTGCCGATCTAGTTAGCTGTTACTGTACCACTACTGCACTGGTTTTGTTTTGTTTTGTTTTGTTTAACACTTATTCAAACTGAGGAAAATAACTTGCATTGGGTAAAATACAGAATTCTTGTGTAGAACTGGAATTTTGATGTATACACACCCTTTTAGCCACTACTCATACTGTATTGTAGAACATGTTCAGTGTCCCAAGTGGCATCCTCCCAATCAATACCTCCTCTAAGAATAACCACCATTCTGACTGCAATCACCATAGATTAGTTTTGCCTGATTTGAAACTCATGTATTTGGAATTATGCAACATGTACTCTTTTGTGACTCATTTATTTCACTTAAGGTTATGTCTGTAGAAATCATTAATGTTATACAAATGTCAGTAGCACAGTCCTTTTCATGGCTCTTATTTATTCCATTTATACCACAATTTATTTGCCCCTTTTACTGTTGATAGACATTCTGTTATTTCTAGTTCAGGGCTATTATGGATAAAAATGTGTATCTGCTACATATCAGACGCAAGCACTCATTTCTTTTGGATACATATTCAGGAGTAGAATTGCTGGATCATAAACTGTAAAAGTACGTTGAGCATTAGGGGGCACTGCTAAACACTTTCCTAAAGTGATTGTACCACTGTTCATTCCCGTGTTGATATAAGAGATCTCCAGGTACTCCATATCCTCAAAAATATGTGATAATTTAGTCTCTTTAATGTTACCTACTTTGGTGAGTGTGTAGCAGTAATACACTGTGATTTTAATTTGCATCTCTCAGATAACCAATGATATTTAATACTTTTTCATATAATTGTTGGTTTCCTTGACATCTTCTTTTGGAAGTGACTATTCAGGTCTTTCATGTACATTTAAATTGAGTTTTATGTCTTTCGCTTGTTGATTTATAGGGATTCCTATATATCCTGGACTCAAGTCCTTCATAGACATAAGTATTATGAAAATCTCCCAGTGTGCAGCTTGCTTATTCATAGTCTTAATGGTAACTTTTGATAAATAGTTGTTCTATGAAGTCCAATTCATCAGCCTTGTATAGTTAGTGCTTTTTCTTTTCTGTTCTAAGAATTTTTTGCCAGTATCAAGGCCATGAAGATTATTTTGCTGTATTTTCTTCTAGAAGCTCAATTGTTTTAGATTTTATATTTTGGCTTATGGTTCACCGAAGACTAATTTTGGGTATGATATTAAGTGGGGTAAAAGTTTGCTTTGTTAAATGTCTATATTACTGGCTCAGCCAGCACTGAAAAGGTTGCATCCTTTCTCCCCACTGAGCTGAGGGGAGGTATTGTCTGGTGATAGTATGTGTGTCTAAATTACTATAGCTTTATTCCTGCTAGTGGAGTTCTCCAGTGAGGTATTGTCCTTCAGAATTGCTGTAGCAATTATAAGGCCTTTCCATTTCCATATATATTTTTTAATCAGCCTATCAATTTGCACAAAAAATCTTGCTGGAATTTGATTGGAATTGCACTGATTATATAGATCAATTTGGAGAGAATTGATATCTTTATACTATTGAATTTTTAATACATTAAAATAATATATCCCACCAGTTTCTAGGTCTTTTAAAATTCTTCTCAACAACGCTTTATAGTCTTCAATGGTAAGATCATGCACATCTTTCATTAGAATTTATTCCTGGGTAGTTGATCTTTTTTATGCTATTTTCAATGGTATTGCTTTGTTATATTTCATTTTGAGTTATTTATTGCTAGTATATAGAAATATTGAACTTGTATCCCTTAGTCATCCCAAATTCACTTATTATTTCTAATTATTCACAGGTTCTTAACCTATGTTCAGGGTTATGACACCTACAAATTATGACCATTTTATTGGTTCTTTTTCTATCTTAATTTCTCTTACATCTTTTTTTTTCTTTTTTTTTTTTCGGTGTGGGGATCAAACTCAAGGTCTTGTGCTTGCTAGCCAAGCACTGTACCACTTGAGCTAAATCCCCAACCCCTCGTCTTACAGATGTAAGTCTTACAGATTGCCTTATTTTGCTGGGTAAGATTTCTAGTACAATGTTGAATAGAAGTGATGATGTAGACATCTTTGTGTTAATCCCAACCTCAAGAATAAAGTTGTTAGCATTTCAAAACTGAATTAGCTGTATTTCTGCAGATACCGTTAATGAGATTAAAGAAATTTCCTTGTATTCCTAGTTTGCTAAGAGTTTTTTTTAATCATGAATGTATGTTGAATTTCATCAGATGCTTTTTCTACATCTATTGAGATGATCATGTGATTTTTTTCTTTAATCTGTTAATAGAGCTAATTATAGTGATTGATTTTTAAATGTGGAACCAGTCCTGCATTCCCAGGATAAACTCCACGTGGTCATGTTGTATATCCTTGACTGAATTTGCTGACACTTTGTGGAGGATTTTGTAGCTGTGTTCAGGAGATAAGTTTGTGTATTATTTTCCTTTGTTCTAATGTCATTGTTAGGATTTACAATCAAGGTTATGTTTGCTTTATAAAATGAGTTCAGAAGGGTTTACCTTTTTTCTGTTTCCCAGGGAATGTTTGAATAAGATTGATATCGTTTCTTCCTTAAATTTTGGAAGAATTCACCTTAAAGCCATCAGAACCTGGAGTTTTCTTTGTTGGGAAGAAGTTAGAATTAGAAGTTAGAAGCTTGGAGGAAGAGCCCTTAGAACTTAAACCTAAAATTGAGGCCTCTGAGGAAGAGGCCCAGCTCTGCTGCTGGTATCTCTGAGCTCTGACCAGCCTCCAGGAGCGGAGACCCAGATCCCTGCAGAGGATACTGGCCGGTGGGTCAGAATCTGGCTTCATAAAAGTGGAAACCTTGCCGGCTGGATTCAGGTGCTGCTGACCTAAGGAGCTGCCACCCTACAGGCATTCATAGGAATTGCCAGGAATTCCTTCTCAGGAAACCCTCTCAGGAAAGCAGTCAGGGAGCCCTGGGAATGAGCCCCTTCTTCACTTTCTAACACAGCAGTCTCCCTCTCACACAGTCTCCTATTGCTAGGGTCTAACAGGAAGCCCGCTGCCCAAGGAGAAATGAGGTATTCAGAGCCCCAGCTCCTGCATCCAAAGCAGAACAGAGAAGGGTAGGTGTGGAAGTAATACTTGGTAAATTAATAATTGGTGTAATTAGGTTATTCAGCTTTTCTTCCCTATAAAATTTTTCTGTCTACTTGGTTTGTTAACTTTGGAAACAGGTATGTTAAAATCTCTCACTGCTATTGTAGATTTGACAGCATCTCCTTGCATTTGTAGCATTTTTCATTATTAGGTTGTTTCAATTCTCTATTATTTGTTTTGAGGCTTTTACTTAGTAGATTATGCCTTTTAATCACTTGAAAACATCCCACCTTATTAGTAATTTTGGCTTTGATTTTGACTTTTATTTGATATATTTATTTCAAGATTTCTCAAAAACAATATCATACTATATATTTTCTCAATAGGAGTCTTTTAAAATAGAATAATTTAACCTACCTGTGATCACTGATATGTTTCAATTTATTTTAACCATTAGTGTGAGTTTTCTGTTTACTTGTGCTCTTTTTCTCCCCTTGTGCCTTTTTGTGATTCTCAATTCTTCTTTTAATTCCAATTTTTACTCTTTTAAAGAAATATATCTCATTTCTATATTTCTCAGAACAAAACATCAAATCTATAAAATTTTACCTTCTAGTTAGTATATTTGGATTCTTATTTAAGAAAGTTTCCTATTCTATGTTGCTTTTCATTCTATGATTCTTTTGAATATAGTTTGCATGTAGTAGATTTTCTGAGTCCCTATCAAAAATTATCTTTTTTTTTTTTTTGATCAGACTTGAATACTGTTTTGGTTGAGTGGAGAATTCTAGCCTTAAAATAGTTTTCTTTTAAAACTGAAGATATAACTTCACTGCCGTCTTAGTCCATTGTTACCAGTGAAAAGTCTGATTCCAATCTGATTCTCTTTTCTTCTCAGGAAACCTATTTTGCTTTTTGGAAATTCATTTTTATTTCCCTTTTATCCTTTGGAAATTTTACTTAGAAGCATCTATGTGTGTAATACTTTTCACTTATCTTTTTAGGTATTTTGAGAGTTCCTTTTTTAGGGGGTGCTGAGGCTCAAACTCAGGGCCTTACACTTGCTAGGCAACTGCTCTACCACTTGAGCTAAATCCCCAAGGAGAGTTCTTTGAAAGATGTATGGTTTCCTTCGTCTTAGAGACACGCCTATCTCACCCCACTGGGCATTGAACCCAGGGATGATCTTCCACTAAGCTACATCCTCAGATTTTTCTTTCTTTCTTTTCCTTTTTTTTTTTAGACAGGGTCTCACTAAGTCGCTAAGTTATTTGAATTTACCATCCTCCTGCCACAGCTTCCCAGGCCATTGGGATCACAGGTATGTACTACCATACCCATCTGAGAACATGTTTTATTTCCCTCTTTATGTTCTCTGCACAGTCTTCCTCTGGAATTCCCTCTGCTGCTGAAAGTTTTGGATCTATCTTCTGTTCCTCTTTTGTGCCATACTTTGTATCTCTTTATATTACATTCTAAATTTCTTGGCTCCATCCTCCATTTTATGAATTAACTTTTAAACCGGGCCTGTTTGTAGAGAGTACATTTAAGTATCATGGTTAATTATCATATTTTTTAAGTTTATGAAATTATTAATAGCTTCACTTCCACAAAAACCTACTTTTCTCTTAGGAATGAAATAGCCTTTTAAAATTCTTAGAGAATAGTAATCATTTTATTTTAAAGTTTTTATCCCGTTAAGTAAACTTTTTAAAGATGCTAGTTCTATTTTTTTACGTTTCATGACTTTTTTTTTTTTTTGAGACAGGGTCTCATACTATAATTTAAACTGGCCTTGAACTCACTATGTAGTCCAGGCTGACCTTGAACTTTGTGGTGATCCTCCTGACTCAGCCTCCTGAGTGCCGGGATTACGGGTGTGTGCCACCACACCCGGCTTCATGGCTTTTCATACTATTAATTTTCCTGAAATATTAGGATATTCTTTATTGTTTTTTTTTTTCTTGCAGCAGCCCTCAGATTAGAATGCAGGTCTGATGTGGAGTCACTTGCCTGATTGTGGGGAGGCAGGTGTTCTGTGCAGGCACAGTGTGCTGTGGCCCATCTTTCTAGAAGCCAATTTTTCTCTGTTTCTCCAGGACATTACTGCTCATACCACACTTGCAACTTCGTCCCGTACCCCAACAAACTCCTACTTTGTTCATTGCATAAACATTTTCCAAATCCCTTGCAGGCCCTTACCTAAGAGAATTCTTTATGAAAGGTGTTGTTCCACCTCCTCTTACTATTTTCATGTGACTTTCTAATTATAATGTCATTAATATGGGAAAGGGGTGGAGTTCACCAGGGTAAAGGCTAGTGACCCCTGCGCAGCATCTGGTCCCAGCAGATGCTCTGCTTTGTTCGTTAGGTCGAACTCAGCTGTTTATAGGCTCATCTCAGTCTGATTGTCCCAAGAATGAAGTCATTCTGCAGCCTCTTCCTTTTGTCCACATGCGGACTCTTCCTGCTATCTCCCCTGAATTCACTGACTTTCAAAACATGATATTTCTGGTAATATGACAAAGAGTGTTTTCAAATGCTTTGACAGAATGTCTTTTACGTACATTTCTCTCTTCTAAGAAAACTGGAAGGTTTTCTGCTCAGTACGGACTCCCAGTAGTTCTGAGGCTAGAAAGAGTTTACATGTTGCAAAGTCAGGAGGCCAAGACACAGTGAGTGAGGGGCAGGTAGCGTGGGATGAGATTGCAGAAGTAGACAGGCCTGGCGGTGGGGACCTCAGAGGCCTGTCTAAGGGGTTTGGATTTTACCCTTGTGCAGATGGACTTACTGCCTGGCAGGAGTCACACTGTGTCCCTTTTCTCATTTAACACTGGAACTGGTCGGGAGGCGCTCTGCTGTAGGGTGGAGCGTCTAGGGAATCCAGACCCTGACATCTCTGGGGGCCAATCATGCTCTCAACAGCCTTCATTCTGTTTCTTTTGTTTCAGAGGTCATGTTCTCATCTTACCCAGGATTTTCAACCTCCGAGGTAGGGACTGCCTACTTTATATTTGTGTACTTGAGTTAGAACATCAATTTTACTTTATTTATTTGTGGTCCTGTGAATCAAACCTAGGGCCTCACACATGCTGGCCAGGTGCTATACAGTTGAACTACATCCCAAGCCTGAGAACACTCATTTTAACACAGAAAAACAAATAATAGGGCCACAAGAGGCATTTCTATAAATCACACTGAGAAAGCCCATTCACTGAACGGATATTTGCTGAGTACCCACCAGGCACCAGACACTGTGGTAGTCCTGGAAACGCATGAGGGAGCTAACCAGACAAGTCCCACCCTTGCCAGCTCGTACTGGCCTCAGATGCTGCCTGGCATAGTGTGTTAACGGTGGCTGTTTCGAGTGGTACAGCTGGCTGCCGTGGGTGGAGATGCCACCAGGATGAAGCCCAGAAGCTAGAAAGAGTCCCCCAAAGCCGGAAAAATTCTTTGCCAGTTGTACCACTCTCCAGGCTCTAAGCCTGGTGTCAGAAACCTAAGACTTGATTTGTGTCAGTATAGGAAACTGGGTTTTCAGTCAGGGCAGATGCTCACTAACCAAACTCTTGGGACTGAAGTACGAAACTACATATCGATTTGTTTATCTATAATAAGAAACAAAACTCTGCATTAAATCAACCTGTATCCTTGACATACTGCCTCACAGGTACATCTGCATGAGGAAATTTTGCCAGTTAACTATTGCTGTGTAACAAACCCAACAGTTAGTGGCTTCAAGCAATAGTGAGTGATTGTTTCTGACAGCTGAGTTCGCCAGGCAGTTCTCCTGGTTTCACCAGCACTCACCCAGGCAGCTGCATTCAGCTGCAGGTTGGCTGGGAGCTGGACTCAGGTGGATAGTAGGCATGGCTTGGAGTCAGTCTGTCTGTCTCTGTCTCTGTCTCTGTCTGTCTCTGTCTCTCTCATCTTTTCATCCTGGACTTCACATCATGGTGATATCTGGGTTTCAAAAGAGTAAGGGAAAATTGCAAGATTCTGGAATTCTAACCATTTAACTTTTGCTACACTTTGTTGGTCAAAGCAAGTCAGAAGGCAGTGCAATTCTGATAATTCTTATGCAGACCAGCCCAGTTCATGCAGACCCAAGTTTAAGGGCACAGTTCTCCACTGTAGATGGCAGCCACGTGTTTGCCACCCCCAGGCTATCCATACTTATGATCAACTACTGACTATAAATTTGGGATGGTTCACTCTAAAAGCCAGATGTACTGGGCATGGCGGTGCACACTTGAAATCCCAGCACTCAGGAGGCTGAGGGAGGAGGATCACCATGCGTTTGAGGCCAGCTTGGGCTACAGAGTGAGCTCAAGTTCAGCCCGAACTACGTAGTGAGACTCTTTAAAAGAGCTCTCTAACACAGGGCTCCCTCTGTCTCTAACAGGATAGATCATACCCTCAGGTCATCTGACTTGCCCCCTTCTGCTCACCCAATCTTGCTCCAAGTTGGAAGTTGCTTGGTGGAGAAGACTACCTTACTCCTGTCTTGGAGGAGATCCCCCAAAGGGGAGATGCATGCCTCAACCTGCTCCCGCCCATAGAGTCACTTGCAGGCTTGCCAGTCTACATTATAGAAAAGTATTTCAGGACGTGTCAGTGATGGGCATAGACAGATTTGCTGCACAGAGTTAAGGACGTACACACTCAGAGGAAATAGAGTGCAAGCACTCAAGGGAGAGGCTCATTCTAGTCTGAGGTTGTGGGTTTTTATGTTGTCATGAGTCTGTCCTCAAAATGGATGACCCAGGACAGTGCTGGCAAACCTCTGGCATGTGTGCCACAGCGGCCTGTTTGCTATCATTGAAAGCTCTAAAAGGTTCACCATCGCTGACCTGGGATATGTTCTCCTAGTGTCTACCAGGCTATTAGTAAGCTAAGTTAGAATGTAAAACATTTGCACATGTTTGAAGTTTAGAAGTATGGTGCCCAACTAATAGTGCTGTTCCTTTGAGGGTGGAAGTTTGTAGAGTGAATTTATAGTATTGAAGGAAAAGGCAGGCTCCATTTACAGATGAGTTTCCTGAAAGGGGAAGAAAAGTACTGTAACCTTGGGTAACTGTGTCCTGAAGCTGTGATTTTCCTAAAAGTACAAATTTTAAATTATAACTTTCTTGTCTCCTTTCTACTCCCCCCACCATCCTGCTGAAGGCCGCCGCCCCATCCCACTCTGCCTTCTCAGAGAGTGTGTTGGATCACCTGAAGAAGGCAGTCACACAAGTTTCCAAACAGTAGCGATAGTTTTTGTTGTATTCTCATCCATGACGGACCTGTTCGATTTGTGTGGCTTTACAGGTTGGTCTAGGATGACACAAATACTTGACCCCAAGTGGGTACTCCACAACTGTTCATTCAATGAACAAGTGAAAGCTAACTTCCCCAATAGTGCGTGGTGGTCAGTGGAGCTTGGAACATTCAGTTCATCCTGACCTAGCCATTAGCCCAGCACCTAGCTGTGCCATAATATCCTTTGATCCCACATAATTCAAAGAGTCAGTGAGTAAACCGAGTTAGGCATGGTTAATTCAGCAGCTTCCTTTTTCTGCTTGATCAAACGTGTTTGCCCTGAGGCGGTCTGGATTGTACAGAAAGACCTTGCACGTGACCCAGGCACACCATGCCATGTTCAGCCCCACAGCCTGGCTTGAGTCTTCAAGACTTTGTTATTTCATCCTGGGGGATGGGGGAACATACCCGCCAAGCCAGGTGTTCAAGGCTCAAGTCACTCCTGCATTCCCTCTCCATGCTAAGAAGATTTCCTTGAACAATGTAATTTCCTGCCCTTTGCCTTCTGGAGAAATTTTAGTTCATCCTTGTAGAAGAGGCAGTTCAGGCTCAGCTGCTATAGGGCGGAAGGTGGGAGGAAAGCCAAGTATCTCTGATGGTTGCAGCAGAGCTACAGTATCCTCTGAACTCAGAACTTGAAACTGCAATTTTGGGTGCTAGAGAATTAGCTCACCATGTGACCTCATAGAATTTTAGTATGTGTGCTGTCGAAGCGAGCACATGACCTCATGGAACATGGAGCAAAATTCTGGCTGGTGGTGACATCTGGCCTTATGACTCTAAATGTCTCTTTGACTAAGTCTCTATAAAACTCGTTCTTTTCACCACACTCCACAGGAAAGGTCTTCGGCCATTGGTAGCAGCAACTTCTTTATCAGCCTCAACTTTGACTCTGACCTTTCTTTTTTCCAAGACAACCAAGGTATGTTCACTTCCTCCCATATTTGAGATTCTTCCTGTGAAGTCACTGAAGGCCAGGAACCAGACACTGGCCCCTCCCTTCCCGGAGCTGAGGTACCTTAGCGTGGCCTACAACAAGGTAACTCCCTGCTTCTTGACCTGTTTCCTCAGGGGCACAAACGGGAGGGTGGGATGTGAGCTATTCTGGCCTAAAGGCCAGCCCTCCACTACACGTATGTGGGCCCAGGAATTCTTGGGGTAGGGAAAGTATGTGGTGCGCAGGCCAAGGCAGGAGTGTATCCATGGAGTCACAGATATTTATTTAGCACTTGCCATGTGCCAGGCTCTGTACTAGGCATTAGGTATACAGCTGTGAAGCAAAAGACTTATGGAAATTTTCAGTGATAGGGAAGACATACTGGACAGACAATCACAATATAAGCATGCTTAGCATTATGAAGAAATGCACAGTGCTGTAAAGTAAGTATATGATGGGGGTGGGTGTCTAACCTAACATATGGGACCAGAGAAAATTCTCAAGAAAAAATGATGTTTAAACTAAGACTTGAATCAATGCATTTAGTCAAGGGAAGAGGGAAGGAACTGCTGATATAAAATCTATATGCAGATTTCACATGTTTTTCCCTGGATTTTTCCAGCACCCATGTCCTGTTTGATTTTCTGTAAAAATTTACTTATTTTTGGATGCCAAGGATTGAACTCAAGACCTCATGCGTACTAAGCATGTGCTCTACCACTGAGATAACCAGTCCCTCTGTTTTTATTTTCACTCAGTTAAAATATGTTTCATTCTCCTGCGACTTTGTCCCTCAACCCATGGGTTTTTGAGAAGTCAGTTGTTTAATTTCCAAGTTTGTGGGGCTCCTCTCAGCATCTTGGATTTATTGATTTATAATTCTTGGGCTGGAGGATGTAGCTGAATGGTAGAATGCATGCCTAGCATGCATAGCCCCTGGGTTTAATCCCCAAGACTGCAAAACAAAACAAAAACTAATTTAATTCTTTTGTGGTCAGTAAGACTTCTGATATCTACTTCAACTGTTTTATGGTCCAAGCTATGTTCTAACATGGTAAATGTTCATATGTACTTAGAAAAAATGTGCATTCCACACTTTGGGTGGGATAGTTTTGATAAATGTCAGTTAAGGAAGTTAGTAGTGTCACTTATATCATCTGTGTACTCTTGTTTTTTCTATTTGTTTCTCAGGTTCTGTGAACAGGGTGTTAAAATCTCCAGTCATGGTTGTAGAGTTTTTTCGTCCCTTTAGTTATGTCAGTATTCCAGATGTTTTGTTTTGTTTTGTTTTTGGTGTGCTTTTGTGCCAAAATTTAAGTTTTTTGAATACTTCTGCTCTGCTTTTTTGCTCCAAATTCTCATTATAAATGTGACTTAAAAAAGCATCCAGTAGTATCCATACCACAGCCTGAACACTGGGCTGCTTTGAAATATTCTCTGCCAGAACAGGTAGTCTGCCACCTTTAAATTCAGCCTCACACAAAGTCCTAGAACATGGATAAAAATGTAGACATGCTTTTTGCCAGAGTGCGACACACATGATCTCCAGTCTGATTCCCAATAGAGTTGCCATTGCCAACTAAAACCTCATGAACCAGGCCTTTACTGTCTCATTCCTATCAACATTCTGGTCCTCTGAGCTCTGACCAGAATCACTGCTTCAGGCTCAGTTTATAATATTCTAGGACTTCTCTTGCCCACATCTCCAAACCTTCCAAACTTTTCCCAAAAACCAGTACCAAAGGCTTCTGAACCACATAGGCAAGTAAAGTCACAGCATCAAACCCCATTTCTCTGGTAACCAATTTTCTGTATTGGTCAGCTTTCCTATTATTGGACCTGATACCTGACACCTGTAATTTAAAGGAGGAGAGGTTTATTTGGCTTACGGTTTTAGAGGTTGCAGTTCATGGTTGGCTGACTCCAAGGCAGAAACACCACACAGAGCACAACAAAGCAAAGTTCATGGTGGCTGGGAAGCAGAGCATAGGAACAGGTGTGAGAGAAGAAGGGACCAGGGATCAGGTAAAATACCCAAGATCATGCTTCACTGACCCACCCAGATACACATAGAAGTGTGCTTTACTAATCCCTTAGGCAGCTCTCAAGCCAATCAAGTTGATAATCCAGGTTAAACGTCACACTGCCTAACATGTTGTCTATCTTTTTGTCTAATCAGGCCTACTTCCAGAATGTAAATTTTTTGCTTGCTAGACATCATTTTGCTTACATGTATATCCTTAGTGCATATCATATTACCTAAAACATGATAGGGGCTTAGTAAGTATGTTAGATGAAAGATGTTTTGATCATGTCAAGAAATACAGCTACCTGTGTTGAAACTAATATTCAACTTATTAAAGTTACAAATTTTAAAACCAATTCTGCCTTCATGTACAACTTATACCTTTAGAATATTTACTCAGAAATCTAGAAATTTTGTGACAATTACAACAGTGACACAAAATTTAACCAATTACTCAATTCAACCAATATTTACTTAGTTTATAGATTTGACAGAATACTATATTCTTTTTAACCTCATGAAATTGGGATGAAATATAAATTATCATTGAACCTCAGCATTTTTCCAGGGGTTTTCAGCTACCCTTATAGGGAATAGATGTGATGGTCAGATTTTGCTTGCCATATCAGCCAGCATCCTAAATCCTTGTCTTTCTGTTGGAGCTTAACATCATAGAAAGCATGACCCACATGCTCTGAGTACCACTCACCTTTCTATCAAGTTTAATTATAACTTTCCTCAGCTTTCTAATCACCTAACTTGAATCCATGCAGTTTTACATCCTGACAAGTTTCAGTTCAATTCTCCGTCCTCCATTCTGTCGTGTGTGTCTTTTGACTGCCACGTTTGTTCACAAGAGGCTCTGCACCCTCTTTAGCCACCATTGTGCATAAGTAGGTGTCCTTATAGTTTATCTCATCTTCCTCTGGAGTCTAGAATATAAGTCAACAAAAACTTTTTTGTAAAAGCCAGATAATATTTTACTCTGCTGCAACCACTCAGCTCTCCCGGGTAGCACAGGAGGCAATGGGCAAGGGAGGAGGGCAGAGTTCTAAGGAAACGTCATTAAACAGACACCTGTATTGACCAAACCTATAAAATCACCAGGAGTAATTTTTACATTTTTACATGGTTGGAAACATTAAAAGATTAACATTTCATGACACATTAAAAGTATATAAAATTCAAATGCTGACATCCATAAATAAATTTTTATTGGAAAAGAAACAGTACAACTATTTGTTTATGTATTGTCTGGGGTTGCTTTGGGGCCCTAACAGCAGAGTTGAGCAGTCATAACAAAAACTGTATGACCTGAAAATCTTAAAACATTTACTATCTGGTCGTTGATAGGAAAGGTTTACTGACCCCGGTTTAGAAGATCCAAGCTACACTTCCTCAAGGCCCTTTGCTAGGCCCTGTCGCCTCTTACTCTGTACTCTCTTCCTAGGCATGACTTCAGATGCCCATTGGCCCATTAACGGCAACTCACTAATTTCTACCTCCACCGAGACCTCTCCTCTGTGTTCCAAACTAGTGTATCCAATTGTCCACTTGACATCACTACTTGGAGGCCTCAGATGGGCTGCCAAAGTACGTATATCCAAAGCGAATTAATGATCTTTCCCTTCAAAATTTTATGTTCTTTCATTGGTTCCTATCTTAGTGAACAGCTTCATCATCTATCCATTTACACTAGAATTTGACTTTTCTCTCTCCTTTATGTCCCCTCCCCCCATCTGCCCATATCTAATTCATCACCAAGTCAATTTAGGTCTTTGTATATCTTTGGCTTCCCCAAAGACCAAAATCTAGCATTAGTCTGGCCCCTCCAGCCTCACTTCACACCACTGACCTGCTTTAGTCACACTGGTTTTCTTTAAATTCCTCTAACAGACTCTGAGTCCTTTTCACACACTGTTCTCTTTGCATGGCACCCTTCTTGTCTACATTAGAATAATACTAGCTGCTGCAACACACTTGAACATCTTAACCACTTAATGCAATAAATGTTTATTTCTTGCTTTTCCAGAAAACAAGAATATTCCTGGTTGGTGGGGAGCCTTCCACATAATCATTCAGAGACCCAGCTGCCCTGAGGTTGTGCTTCTGTCATCTGTGAGGTTTTGAAAGTGTACCTGTTAGATCCTGTGTACTTGGAGGGCAGGTGGTTGAGCTGCAGGGAGTGTGGTGAAAGAAGTAGAAGATGTGCAAGAGGTTCTGTGTGGGTTCTGTATGAGTGCAGTAGCATTTATCGTTTGCCCCCATAAGAATTGGCTAGAACTAAGTCACATGATCACACCTTGCTGCCTGGGCTCTGGTCTTCTGTGGGCTAGAGGGGGAGAAAATGGTTTTGGTCAATACAGAAGTGTCTCTGTCATACCCTCCATCCTGCACTGCATTCACTGATATCCTCCCCCGATCCCGTCTTGGGGACAGCTTATTGTTCCTCTCATACTTGGTCAAGTGACCCTCGTGCCTCCTGTACCTCTCTTTTGTGGCCCTTAGTACAGTTGTAACTCTACTCTCCTTTGTGTTACTGTTTCTTTAGGGCTTGTTTCTCACTAGCCAGTGTCCTTGAGGGCAGGCCGTCATATCAGTTTTGTTCATTCCCAACACAGTGCTTGGCACATGGTAAGGTATTCATTAAATATTTGTTGGCTGAACGAATAAAAATGAACAAGAATGAATAAATTCATTGCCCAGTGGAAATCTGGTGTTACCCAGTGAGGCTCCAGAGGAAGCCAAACTGAAGTGCCCTTCCCCTTCTTTCCGGCCCTGGACCTTAGCACCTTCTGTGGGCCCTGCATCCAACCCACACCTGTCAGTGTGTCCAGGCGTCTGAGACCCACTGCTCCACTCGTGGCCACTCTGATCTTATGGCCCGGATTCTGTTCCACTGCTAACAGATACCCTCCCCAGCATCATCCTCAGGTCTTCCAGTCACTCTGTTCAACAAGGACTCTGTAATTCTTGCCCTTCAGAGGCTGTCATGGCCAACAGGTCACTTGCAGGCCAACTTCACAACCCCAGACAGCCTTGAGGTGTCCCTTTCATGAGTTCTGCTTACCCCTTATGTGGGTGGTCACTCTACCCTCCTGCCTTCTCCCCTCTCCAGCCCAGTGCCCAGAACTGGTGCCAGGAAAGCAGCTCATAGTGCTGCTGGTAGACCAGTGTGTATGTAGAGTTTTGTGCTGAGGAAGGTGAGGTGTCAGACAAATAAGATTGCCTTGCCAACCTTCCAGCCTCTTTGCAAGATAAATGTGCTATGTGTGTGTTCTTATTTTGCCACAAACATGCCTGAAGGTTGATATAGGATACATATCCAATGTGGGGAAGGGAGGAAAGTTAGAGAGATGGTGGACTATTAAAACAGGAAGGCAAGGCATTCTGGGCATGAGCAGGTGACACTGCAGGGATAAACCACTGCCCACGATCTATCCCTCCCACAACATCACCCCCCCATCCCCTTCCTCACATGCATCAGGGCCTGACCCAAGTAGGGGGAAGTGAGGGCTGCTGCGGTTCTAATGGTTTCCCTGTGTTTGTTCCAGATTGCAAGGGAGGATGCTCTACTTCCAGTAGCTCTCTTCCCATCCCTCTGTGAGCTCGTCTTCCATAACAACCCTGTGGTGGCCCACACACCAGGTGAGGACCCCAGACCTCCCCCACACCCCACTTCCCACACAGCCCTGCTGGCACCCTTGTCCACACCTCATGGATGTTGGGCCCTGGGCTTTACTGCGTTGGGGTGAGCAAGGTTTGCGGTACTCTGGGAATGGAGAACATGGAAGACACTGCCGAGTACCTCTTCCATACCAGCCTCATCCTGACAGCACCATGGGCGGTGGGCATTACTGACCCCATGAATTTGGGGGGAAACTGGAGCTCAGACAGGTTCGCGATTTGCTCAGGATCACACAGAGCTCTTTTTGGTGTTTGAATCGGGTCTACTGTGGCCTCCTTTCCTGCCTCCCATGTGGGGTGGGTGCAGCCCCAGCTGCGGCACCATCTGCCTCCAAGCACGTGGGTGCAGTTGTGTAGCATCCACAGTGGAGCCTGCTGACCACCGTGCCGCAGCTGGAGGCATTTTAGAGTCCCAGGCATGCGATGACGTTGGAACTCTAATCCCAGCTCCACACTCCTTAGACAAATTCCTTAACCTATCCATGTCTCGGTTTTCCTGGCTGTTGAATAATATGGTACCTACTTCCTAGGGCATGGTAAGAAAATTAAATAAGTTACATGGATACATATAAAGCAATTTGAAGGTACTTGCCGCATAGTATTTCAAAGTATGTAGTAGCTATTAATCACCTTATTTTCCCATTGTGGTACCAGGGGTTCCTCCACTACTGAGGAGCTTCCTCCAGGAGCGACTGGGGATCCACTTAATTAGAAGGAAAGTAGTAAAGGCGAAGCATCATATTTTGATACCTCGGAAGGAATCACGGAAGGTAAGTTTTCCAAAGCAGGAGCCCTGGCCCCAGAGGAAGTGGAGGCTGTTTCTGTATGTGCAGATAAACCCCACCACCCAGTTGCTCTCCCCAAGACCTTGGACCTCCCGATTACACATAGTATTACCTTCTCCTTTCCTTGCTTTATTAAATACACAGAAACCCAGAAGGGACAAGATAGAGAGACCCAGAAAGAGTAGAGAGGAGCCTTGGAGATCACTGAATCAGTGACCCCCTGAATCTAGAGAAACTAAGGCCTAGAAAAGAAGTGGGGAGAAACCAGCCTTGAAGTGGGAAGACCCAGGGGTAGCCTGGCTCCTTTACTTTCCTTAGCCACCTCGATTTTTGAAGAGTTTCAATCTCTGAGCTTCGTGTTTCTGCACTCTAAAACCCTGCAAGAGGACTGGTTGAAACAACAGATGTGTGAATACATTATAAATAAACTCCCTCACCCTACACCGATGCCAGGACTAGAATGCATTTCCTGCCTGCATCTTAAGGAAGTGCGTCTTGCTGTTGGGGGCAGGCTGCATCCTCTGTGACTCCAGCCAGTGCTCCTAGATTTGCTTTCTAGGGTGCTATGAAACAAGCCACATCCCTCTTTCATCTGAAGAATTTCAAAAATTTCTGCAAAATGCTCCTTCCTCCTGAAATTTGGTCTTTCAGCAGCTACAGGTTGGATCTGGCATTGTTGATCTCCTCGCTGGTTACCCCTTGTTAAATATAGTTATGTTTGTGTTACAGTTATGTATTACCACTAAATACAGTCACCACTCTACAGCCTGCCTCTGTCCAGCCTGCCTCTGTCTGAAGTCCTCAGAGGATATAAGAACAGGGTGTCAAGTGAGAAACAGAAATTCCAAGAGTTTCCATCATCTTCCCTCTCCGTTGCCTCCTCTAAGGATCTACTACTTCCCTGCCTGTCTCCTAGCTGGATACTGAGTACAGAATCCTCTCGCACTTTATAAAGTGCAAAGAATAGACTGGAGAATCACCTTGGCCTTAAAGCCAGCCTGAGATGCCTTGTCTGTCCCCAGTGTGCTGAC
The DNA here is from genome assembly GCA_004026905.1 of Hystrix cristata. Lineage (NCBI taxonomy): Eukaryota > Metazoa > Chordata > Mammalia > Rodentia > Hystricidae > Hystrix > Hystrix cristata. The sequence goes on along the minus strand of PVJO010003282.1, from coordinate 82,590 downwards.
AGATGGGGCTGCAGAAGCAGAGCAGAGTGTGCACATGGAGAGCAGGGCCTCTCATACCTGGACACAGGAAGGACAGGGGGACATGGAGAGTGCTGGGGCAGGCCTGTGACCAGGAGCCTGAGGGGGCCCTTTGCTTGGGAGAACACAAAACCACTGCTCTTGATGCTGGGTAATCCAGCCCACCAGTGGAGTGGGTCCAGGACTGTCAGACTCTGAGCAGTTCTTTCTGTGGGAAGGTGCTGGGCAGGCGGAGGTGGGGGGGAGAGAGGGTGCCCCCTCCAGGGCTCCTCTTCACACAGCTGAGAGAGGCAGGGATACCTGTTGCTCCTTCCCCACCAGCCACCACCTGTTGGCTCTCGGTGTTTCCAAGGAAGGCGTGGTGCTGCTGGTTCCCTGTGGCATGAGTTTTGAAAAAAAGACTCTGGGTCCCTCAGGCTTTAAGTCAGAATACCAAAGTTTTACATATTTTTGAAAAGGAAATATTTTCTTAAAAAATAACTTATTTTATAAAACAGTCATCCTTCACATGCCTAGCCTGTTGTGTATATTTGCATACAACATCCCATTTGGGAGCACTCTGCTGTCCATACAGGTTGGGAACTTTTCTCCTGTTGCACAAGGGAAAAATGGAAGCTCAAAGGATAGACCCATAATCCAGTGCACAGTGCTTGGGGTCTTTCTACCACACTACTTGGTCAGTCAGGGTCCACCTATCAGTGAACTAAATACCTTTAACAAAGAATGAAAACAACCCGCTGTGTAACCAGGGAGGGGAGGAACTATGCCCAGCTGTGGGAAACTGAGGGAAGCTGAGAGAAACTGAGGTGGCCTTCCGGCAGCAGAGGCAAAGGAAAGGGGAGAGAATGGTGATAGGCTGTTGCTAGTTAAGGCAACTGAGCAGTTCAACTGAAGGAAAATTTTTTCCTTGGTCCTGAGGCTTAAGAGGATTGTCCTTTAGATCTTTATGTAAGGTGCACAGACTAGCATCCTGAAAGCAGCCAGTGCTGCCATCTTCCAGAAAATGCGGAACCACCCCCAAATCCTGCCCCCTTAGGAGTTCCTGAGGAAAATCAGGGCTGCTGTGGGAAACGTTGATGTGAAAAGTGAGGCCGCGGAGGGCAGAGTTATGAGTCCTAGAGCCCAGGACTAGAGTCAGAGAATCTAGTCTTTGCCACTGAGTCCCTCTCTGACCTTGGACAAGTCATTTTACTCCTCTGAGCCCCAGTTCCTTCATCTACAAATGAGGATATTTATTCCCTGGGTAGCTTTGAGATATAAATAAGTAGAAGATTATGTCACGCACAGAGCATGTGATGGATGGCCAGTGAGTGTGATTTCCCTCCCTGTATCTACCCCCAAGTCTTTATCCAGTGCTCTGGCCACTCTACACGTGGCCTGGGGCTGGAGAAGCCCAAAGGAGAGACTCCTGCCTAGGGAGCAAATCCAGTCCAGCCTTTCTCCCATGACAGGTGAAAACACAAGTCCCCAAGGTACCGAAGCAGCCTCTGTTGCTCCATCACCCGCCTGTAACCACAGTCCGGTCTCCCTCCTGGGATCTGTTAGAACCAGAGGCAGGGCTGTCTGAAGAGTTGCCCCCAGCCAGAAGCACCTCTCTGGAGACACATCTGAACATCGAGGGCCCAGAAGGCCTTAACCTGCCCCATCGGAGCTTCATACCACTACCTCCTATCAGCTCTGACTCCACCGTGCATACTGAAGAGACAGTGTCCCGCCCAGACAACACTGCTGGCCGCCTCAGCCCAGAACACCGAACAGATGAGGACACCAAGAGCACAGAGTCTATCTTCCTGACCCAGGTGCCTGAGAACAGCTGCCCTGCCTGCTACTTACAGTGTCCACAGGTTCCTGGCAAGCCCTTAGCTAGTGGGACTGCTGTGGGAAGCTGGGGCCACACACAGGGCAGGCTAGAAACCAGTAACCTTGGCAGCAACTTTGGCAAAGCTTGCAAGATCCTTTGGGAGATCCACTGATCTCAGGCTATGGATGGGGACACCCATGGGGAGGGTCATGGTCCTGAGGCACAGACAGCATCTGGGGTCTGATCGAGGTGTGATGCTGATCAGTTTTTCAGAGGGGTTTGTTGCTGCCTCTGCCTCCTGCTTAACACCACCTCACTTCTGATGCTGCCTCTGGACCTGAGAATTCAGATGGCTCAGATGCAGGCCCACCCTTGGGTGCTCAGAGGCCAGTGGGAAAGATGGACAGGAACAAGCATGTAGTCAGGGGCTGGAGCCTGGAGGAAGAAGGGATGCCTCTGCCCTAGACCCAGAAGGCCCCTGGAAGAGGGTCACATTTCTGAGCTTTGCAGGCTGAACAGAAGTTAGCAAGGTGAAGATATAGCAGGAAGGGACAGCGTGAAATAGTTCAGAGGAAGGAAATTAAAATGGAAGGTAGAGGAACTGGGAATGTTAAATGTCATTGCAACAGAAGGATGGTGTACAGGGAAGGGGAAATACAGGTTATACATCCCCAATCTGAAAACCTGAAGCCCCAAATCCAAAACTTTTGGAGTGCCATGACCACAAGTGGAAAATTTCACACCATCAAACTTTGTTTCATGCATAAAATCATATAAAATATTGTATAAAATTACTTGCCAGCTATGTGCATAATGTATACATAAAATATAAATGAATTTTGTGTTTAGATTTGGGTCCCATCCTCAACATACCTCATTATGTGTATGCAAATATTCCAAAATCTGAAACACTTCTGGCTGCAGTCATTTCAGATAAGGGACCCTCAGCCTGTAGAAAGATGGAGGAGTTGACAGGGTCCCCTTGAACTTTATTGTTATATCATTCATCTATTTCCAGTCTTGCCTCTCCAATCTGCCCATATGTGCATCCATCTGTCCATCCACCCATTCATCTCATTCTCTGTCCATCTCTTTCTTTAATCCACATAGCATATATAAAATCAACACTATAAATTTTTTGTGGTGATGATGGTCCCAGGGATTGAACCCAATGCCTTCGCACTGAGCTACATCCGAGAACTTTTATTTTTTTTTAGACAGGGTCTTGCTAAGTTGCTCAGTCTGGGCTTGAACTAGTGACCCTCCTGCTTCAGCCTGGCTGGGATTATATTCATGCATCACTGTGCCTGGCCAGTTCATGTTATAAAACCATTTGGGTAAGCTAAAATCCTCCACAACTTGCCATTAGAATGAGGATAAAGAAAACAAAACAAATACCTTCAGCTTGGCTTTAAAGGTCCTCCTGGATCTGCACCTTGCATATCATTCTTGTCTATCACTTTATCTTATTCTTCCAACTGTACCAGTCTTTAGTCTCCCAAACATACCTTGATGACACCTTTGTGCGTGTTGCTTTTTGCCCACCACAGCCATCCTTTCTCACCTCTTGCAGTCTACCCCTCTTCCCATCTGCCGTCTGGGGACAGTTCTCCTGGCTGTTCAAAACGGAACTCAGGCTAAGGAATTTCTCCTCTCAGGCAGCTTGCTGGCTGGCTTGAGGCTTCCTCTGGGATCACCCAGAACCACAGTGCTTCCTTCTGTTAACAGCATTCGCCCAAGTGTTTTTTTCTTACCTATCTTCCTGTCTGCCCCCTCAGTCCCAGTCTTAGTCTTGCCCTAAACAGGTGCCCCAGTGTGGAGACCAGCACAGAGCCAATGCTCAGATGGGTGAAGGGAACGAGTGGATGTATTTCCTTCCTGGCATAGGTGAGTGAGCTCCCTTCCTCCATCACCCATGTGGGTGATTTAAAGGTGAAGGAGGAAGACCAAAGGAGACCAGTGACACCTTCCAAGGTGAAGAAAACCCAGAGGAAGCTCCCATCTTCCTCCATCCCCAGCAAGTACCGTAGCTATGAGGAGCTGCTGACAGCCAAACCAGATCCAGCCTTCATAGAACCGAAAGGTACGTGAGGGACAAGGGCCATCTCTGCAGCCCCAAGTGCTTTACAGCTAAGCCTGCAGTGTGTGATGAGCTGGCATGCGATCCTCTGTCCAAATGTCAGAGGGCCTCTTAGGGGGTGCTGGTTTGAATTCATTCATGCCAGGAAACCTGTTCTTCCCTAGGCCTTCACCAGCTTGTTGGGAGATTCCAGCTGCTCTGAACAGCTCCTGTGGTTGGAAAAGCCTCTCCTCAGGAAAAGTTTGGGGAACAAACTTCAGACTGGCCAGATTCTGGAGCTCCTCCCAGCCCTGTTAAGCACCAGACCAAACATCCTAAGTCCCCTGTTTGATTTGAGGCAAGGCAGGCAGCTCCCTCTCAGAGCCCCTTATTTCAATCTGATGTGTTAAGAGCATCTATGCTTCCGAAGGAACAGGCCACCAGCTGGTCTCTCCTAGGTGTCAGTCCCTGCAGTGTAACCCCCTGAGGTTAATGGGGTCACTTTAGGGCAGTGCTCGCCAATGCTGTTGTTGTTGGATCTGTGCTTATGGGGGATGTATTCACAGGATGAATGATGGAATTTTGGGCACTGGAACAAGATTAGGGAGATCTGGGAGCAGTATTTTCTTCTCAAGGACTCACAAATCCTTTTGCCCAGGGCTACTGTGAGGCTGCAGAAGTTGGGGAGGGGTTTTCATCTTACCTTCCTGCCCCCCAGGCATCCAGAAGAAAGCACAAGCCCTGCAGCGGATGCTCAAGCACCCGCTCATCTACCGCTCCTCCAAGCCCAAGCTGGACTCTCTCCAGAAACACTATGTCCCCAAGGAGAAGCTGGTGAGTATCCAGCTGAGGACCCCCCCAGGCCCATACGTAGCTGTCACCTTGGGACCCTTTGAGGTCCATATTTCTCAGTGCTCCCAAGGGCCCCCTGCCTGTTGCCCTGACTGCATGAGGTGGCAGGAAAGGCTATACACCAACCGGGATACCACCGTCCTTCCTTATCTTCGGCCAGGCCCCGAGGATCCCTGTTCCACCCCCACGGAAGACTCGGGCCCAGCTGCTGGATGACATCCTCATTCGCATGCGGGATCCCCGGAACGTTACGGAGGCTCCACTAGGTATGGCTTAGCCTCCAGCGAGGAGCCCGGGTCAAGCAAGTTCACTCGTCTATCTGCTGGTATGAGGCAGAGAAATGGCTCGCGTGGGAGCAGCAAGGGTCCTTCGAGGGCATCCGCCCCGGCCCAGTGCGGGTGCAGATGGAGAACCAGACAGGGCTTGAGGCGGGGAGTCGCCTAGGGTCACACAGCATGTTAGGGACCTGTGTCACCACTTGAGATAGGAAGGGACTCTACTGACTTCCTACTGCCCCGCTAGAAAGGCCATTTGCAGTCCCTTTCACTCCTCCCACTCCACCCCACTTTCCCCCTCTTCGCGCTGGGTGGAGACTGGCGAGCTTGGCTGCTCCCCAGCTTCTCTCCCCGCAGGCGCCATGCTGCGCCGGCAAGCGGAGCCGCGGCTGGTGAACCATAAGCAATACCTGGAGGCCATGCGGCTGCTCAAGGAGTTCCAGGCGCGCTACCGGCGGCTGGTGCGCCGCTCTTTGCGGACTGTGTTGGGAGTCCCCCGGGCACCCGCAGCCCTGCCGGCGTCCAGCGAGGGCCCACCCAAGTTTGGCCGCTTCCTCGAATTCATGGACGAATTCTGCCTGGAGTCCACATCCAGTGACTCGAAAGCCTAGGGCCGTGCACGGGTTCGTGTGGGCTGCCAGGCCAGCGCCCCCGTCCTCCCCGAGGAGGCCTCTGCACCCGTGAACATGCCTCTGGCAGGCTGCGGCCCGGCGCGGGCTTCTGGCCTTCCCTTGACCTTGCTCGCTGGTCGCAGAGTGGGAAGCTCATCAGGACCTCACCACTGAGCCAGCAGCAATAAAGAGTGGGTACACAGAGCCGCTGAGTGGGTGCCAGGCATTCTTCCTTGAAAGCCGGGCCAGGACCACAGCGGCATTGTCACACTGGGGAAAGTCCCCCCTGGTGCATTCGTCCCACGGTCTGTGGGAAACTCATCCGAGTCATGCATACAACTGTGACAAGTGTTAGGTCAGAAAATGGGGGTGATGAGAACAGGGGTGCAGCACAGAATCTATAGACGCTAAGGAATTTGCCCAAGGGCAGTACAACACAGGGGGTCAAAACCAAGGCCAGTAGACTCCTGAAATGTGCTTTGTCTGTTGGGCAGTTTTTCCATGGTAATGGGGAAGAGAAGATTGTTACCTTATCAGACGGCTGTCACAAAGCTGGGACATGCGGGGCAGGTTTATATGGCGTTTCCCATGGTCCTGTAATCCAAGACACAGGCTAAAGGTGCAGAAGCAGTAGGCTGTGGCTCCAAAACACACCTTGGGGCTGTGCATAGTCACGGGGGCTTCCAGTAAGTAAATAGTTCTGTCATGGTAGGCTGTGGGGTTGTCCCATTCTTGATGTGTGCTTAGTAGGCAGCAGCACCTATCTAGAGAAGGCCTGGGGCTGGATTCCAGAGATGATGCTGGGTATGGCCTAGTCACATGGGTAACTCTTGCTCCTCCCTTGGGGATGCCCACAATTTTGACCTTGGTAGCAGGCCTGCAGTTCCTAGGGTCCAGAAAGCAGTGGCCCCAGAATTACGGATCCTCAGCAAGGCAGATTCCCACAATCTAAACTGCAACTAAATATTTGCATGCTGTTGTACTCAATTGCAATCTCACAATTGGCCAGTTAGATGTTTATACTCAGCTGTGGTCACCCCACACACACATATTCATCATCACAGCATGCTACACAGGTCATACCAAGTGACAAAGTTGTCTTACCCACTGACACAGGCACCTGAACAGATGCAAGTACTATACTGTGACCCACAACAGCAGTCGTACACAAGGGAATGGTGCTTGAATTTCCTAGGGCCCCAAACCACCCTTTCCACCCTGTCACTCTCACCAGGTTCTAGTTCTGAGAGCTACCCAGACTGTGCTTTTAAGCCATAAATTCTATCAAACCATAAGCTCTCAGGCCCGCCAGGCCCCCGGGCATGTCCACCCCAATCTAAAGGCAGGCAACTTGTTGGAACCTCCCTAGTAGTTGAGCTGCTGTGTGCACATCTAGTGACTCGTTCTTCCAAAGGCTGTCTTATCCTTTGTTGGGAAAGCTGTTGGACAGTTCAAGCCTTTGTGCTGTACTGCATGTATGCCTCAGTGGTCCCAGTTCTGCTTTTTTGGCCAAGTCTATCTGCTCTCTGCCCACCTAAGCCAACCCTTCAACATGAGATTGTCCTGAAGGGGGACACTTGGGCCAAACAATACTTTCTCAGTTAGGATACCATCTAAATAAATTGGTTACTTCTCCTAGACTTGCTGAGACTCTGCTGCTCATTCTCAATTTCTGATCTCATTAGCTTTCTTGTCATGGAGGCTGTGGATAGTGGTAGATTTTTGGCTTCTTTTCCCTCACACATAACCAAATGCTATCAGTAAAGAACTCCCAAGAAGGAAGCCAGTACTCAGTGACTGCTCCACCAGGAAGACCTGACAAGACCACATGGCAGCTGCTGCTTACTCGTTTTAGCTGCAGCTCAGGTTCTCTGAAGCCTTCCAAATGGAACTGTTTTTCTAGTCATGTATCCAAGATGCCAGTGACCACTCTAGGAGTCAGATGTGGCCAAAAGAGAGCTGATGTGGATGCAGATCATGCCTCATGTCCCTACTGCCTTAGGATGCCTTCCACTCCTACCAGTGGGTGCAGAGAGCACAGTCTGGTCTCTGTGCCTGCTGATCCCATGCTAGGCAGCAGGGTGGGCGGTGGGGGTGTCCATCCCAGAAAGCAATTAGAACACACCATCAACCAGGGCTAGTTGTAGAGCACCAAAAGTCAAACAACACACAGGCTATAAAGAACTGTCAGGGACAGGGCTGGGGATTTAGCTCAAATGGTAGAGTGCTTGCCTGGCAAGCCCAAGGCCCTTAGTTCAATCCCCAGTACCGCCAATCAATCAATCAATCAATAAATGGGCTGGGGTTAAAGCCCCAGTACCAACCCCTAACAAAAACAAAAACAAAAACAAACAAAAAAAAAAAAGAACTGTCAGGGCCAGAGTTTCCACCTGTAAAGGAGGACCACACCACCCATCACATGTAGCTATGAGGGAACTAATGAATGGCACATAGTTTGTTAATTTAGGGACCAAGAGACAACCAAGCAGTGTTCTGTCATCTGCAATTACTGCATTGTTCATCTGAGCCAGCCTTCTTTTGAAGGTCTTGGGCCAGATTATTTCAAAGGTCTCTCAAGGACCAGTTTACCACCTATGGCACTTACTCCTAACAGTCTTCCAAATACATTTCCCAAGTGTAGATGGAAAAAAGATACATGTATTCTCTGCTGGATGAGAAACTGATGCTGAGTATTTTGAATTCCTGAACAACGACGCCAAAGCAAGGTATTTTAAAGAATCAGATTTCTAAGTACAGCCCTAATGTGCAAGGACACTGTCATCCTATACATTCATCCTTTACTCAAACTCTTCATTACGAATATGAATCGCTGAATATGAGAATGACAGTAAACTGGAGTAACTTACGTTAAAAGATATACACTGTGTAAATCCCATCACACTTTCTAATCTCTCCTACCATTCTGAAGGCCAAAGTTGGACATTGCCAGGTATTGTCCAGCACAAAGGTAGCACCAAAATTCAAACAACAGTCTAAATGTGTCCCATTTGTCTGAGTTTGCTCTCCAGAGATGACTTTGATTAGAAACATCATTTACTTTCATTAATTTGCTTTACTGTATTCTGAACTTGGGCCTTGCCTCAAGCAGACAAATACACATTGAAGAATGCACTTTGGTACTGTAAATAAACAACACATCATCCCACTTGATTCCACACCATTTCATTGTGACAGAAACATCCCTGATAGGGCATGGCCTTTTCCAAGTCTTTGTCAAAATGATGTTTAGGATGAGTTGGAGAGGTGGCAGCCTGCTGTGGCAGTCCACAAGGATCCAGGACCCTTCTCCAGTTCTAATGTAGACAGCAGGTTGTGTAAGTCGTAACCACTAGACCACCAGGGAGCTGCAGCAGGTTAGATAGAACTAAGAGGCAACCCATTTTCTATTTGTAGGCAGAAGGGGGAAAAGGTCCTTTGAACAACTGTATCGTACAAAGAATTGAGTAAACAGCACATCAGGCATACAAAGAAAAAAATCTATCAGGTGGCACTTAAAATAATCCTTCTTCCCCTTGCATAGTACCTACTCTCTTACTAGGACTAAGTGCTCTGCTGGCAGCCTCAGGGTCAGTGATGCCACGTCTGATACACACCTGGCTGAGCACAGGAGCCCCTGCTCCACTGACGCACAGCTTGGAAGGCAGGCAACATCAACCAGGCAGAAGCCGAGTGCTGCCTCATTAATCTGGAACCAAGCCAAAAGCTACTCTTCAGCTCATAAGGGCTTTATATTTGAAGAGTTCATTGTCTGTACCTCATAGAAAATGAAATGAAAGGAAGAGGAACAAGCCTTGCTTAGCCTTGGCTGTGTCCATGTCTTTCTTAAAACAGAAAAAGGTAGGGAGGGGTCTGCTCAGTTTGATGTTGCTGCTCACATAATTAAAAGTTTCCACCTTCTTGGCAAGACATTAAGGAAGCATGTACTCACAAAGAGAACACTTTTCTTAGAAAAAAAATACTGATAATACGTAGAACAATCTGCATATTCAGTCTTGGCACTTTTTCCTTCATCTAATTTGAAATGGTGAGCTCTGCATATCTCTAAGTCTCTACAGAACAATCTTCAGAAAGCTATAGTGGATGATGGTCATGTGTAAAGATGCATTTCTGGGCCACCTTAAATCTTTTCAGTAGCCTCATTCCTCAAATCTGTCCCCCACCCCACTACAGGCCTGCTTTCTCATGAGTCCCCAAAATTCATAATCAGCTATGTTCAACCTAATGACCAGGTCAAAAGACCACCCTATTGGTTGATGAGGGAAAGGTTAAGAAAAGATTTAAGACCCAAAGGAGTTTCCAATTTTGGAAAAAAGAAAAATCAATAGCTAGTTTTTAACTGTTGGTAATTACAATGGCAAACACTGCAACCAAAATATGTCACTTCTCAAGACTATACATTTGTATTACTCACTCTGTGGGGCTTTTCTCTACCTGAATGTGTATTCAGGGTATATGAGTACATTTTAACTGAAAAACATCTTAAGAGCGAGCTGTAAAAGTTCCTACATTTGGGTGTCCCTTTCATTTGCAAATCACATTGTGTGTGTAACTTTAAGGATTATTTATTCAGGTCCTAAAACACTACACATAAAATAGTACACAGGGCACTGGATCCTCATTTGTTTAAAAAAAAAAAAAAGAGGAGGGAGGCAAGTCTGATGGTCTCTTTGTCTCTTCTAGCTATAATACACTATGATTATAATGTTGCCTTTATTTTTCTTCCTCCTGCTGGCCGGCCCTCCACTTCAGTGAAAAGCCAGGGTGAAAAAGGAAAGAAATCCCAAGTTGCTGCCAGTTCTAGTAAGAGGTCAGGATGGGGAAGAGATCAGGTGGTTACTAAAATGAAGGGTGGGCCACCTCTGACCATGTCAGCACCTACCATCTGCCTCATTTCTTGATGCTTGAACTAAAAGCTGTGCCTGAAGAGATATTATATTGTTCCATAATTACTACAGGAGAAGATTCATTCTCCCCTGGGGGAATGGAAAGCAATGTTATGATCAATTTCGTAACTACTGGTGGGCCTCTAAAATGTGCAAGGCAGCCTGATAGGTGCAGGACATCCTAAACAAGATCATCGAAGAGCACTGTTATAAAACAAATAGCCGTTCTTAAGACCACTAACATACTCTCCAGCCACACATACGTTCAGATACATTCCACTGGACCTTGAGTTCCTGAAGATCAGGCCCCATCTTTCCATCTTTGTATCTCCACAACCCAGCACAGGGCAGGAATAAGTTTAAGAGCTGAGGAAGTGTCTGTCAAAGGAACCCAAAGGATGAAAAGCACAGCCTATGGTCACCAGCTGTGCCAGACAACCACTGTGCCAGTTTCCTGTTTTAGTTGGTTTGCCAGTTTGTAATCAGATAGCAATTATTTAAGAGCTTTTATCTCTTAGGGGCATTTTTGTAGAGAAAAATGAACAAAAACAAGAGAAGGCATTTTATGACCAGTACTTCTTCTGGGGAAAAATTAAAACAAAAAAAAAAAAAGAAAAGTTTTCCCTGGCAAAGCTCAGCGAAAAAAGACTTAATCTTATTTTTTAAAAAGAGGCAATTAAAGGGGCCAGGGGCTGGGTTCATTACCCTCTAAGTTGATGCCAACCTAACAGGCCCAGATGACTCCTAACAGATACAATCAATTGGTCATGGAACATGTTCCCAAAGCATCTTTCCTTCTCTGTAGAAAACGACTGAGAAACCCCTTCTGAGGGTGCCACATTTCTTAGACTTCCCACCAGAATGACCCCCATTCTCCCATCTCTCATGACTTCCCCTTTAATAAGAAAAAAGAGTGCATATACACAAGAATAGTTAGTAGGACATGGGAAGTTTGTATGACTTGAACTACAATGATTCTTAAGTGTTTGATATGTGAAATACTGTATTTCTTACTCTAGTTTACCTGTGCTACCTACCATTTGGTTTTCCTTGCCTTTTTCTCTTGTTTTTCCCCCTAAGGAATCCATGTCAACAACTCTTTTGACCAACGTGACAATGCAACAAGAGATGGAAATTTTTCATAAAGGAAAAGCATTTTTTTAGTTTAAGTGTGCAAAGTAATCTTAAAATACAGACAATTCTGAAGTGGTTTCCCCCCACTCCTTCAAAGCTGCACAAATACAGATTAAGTCTCTTCCCTTCTTAACCTGAACACCTCTGCCTATACTTGAAGGACTATTGCTCAGTAGAAGTGTGGAAAACAACTGTCTCTACCACCCTGAGCATCGCAGTAGGTACATGGAGGACAGTCAGTAAGCTGGACCTAGTGTTTAGAATATTCACTTAACAAGAAATAGCTTTTCACTCTGCATATGAAGTCTAAATTTGTTGCCACCACTATGCAGGTTCTTAAAATGAAAGTATTAATGGGGAAACATTTAAAATATATTTTTCATCTAGTAAAATATTTATCTTTTTACCGAAACAAAAAAATCAGTTCCAACTGAAAGTGTTTTCAAATTATTGGAGCTACAAAAAAAAGATGGCAGGAGGTAAAAGTGTCTTTGCTACTACCAACAAGACTAGCTTTCCAATAATATTTACTAAGCTCAAAAAAGAAATACCTGAAATGGCAGTAATGGTTAGGTTTTCTCTATGGATATTTATTAAGCCCACCATTCCTGTCCTTTGCTGATCAGTGCCAGCTCTTCTATTTTGGGCACTAACATGCCCAAAACTAGCAGCTCTTAGAGGCCGTAAGTTGTGTAGATCCTAAAATTGAAGTGGTGTGAATATAAAGTAATGAGATTGATGTATGGTTTCATAAACATACATCTGCACATGTACACACACACACACACACACACACACACACACAGAGATACATACATTCAGGTGAGTGACGTTCCCCACCAAAGTAGTCATTGGAAAGACCAACATATCTCAGTGATGATCACAATGCTTCAGATATCTCTGAATTTCTCTTTGGGAGCTGTTTGGGAACTAGGAGCTGCACAAGAAAATGGCTCTGAGCGCTTTACAGTGTACCTCATTTATGATTCCAAACCCTCTTAATAAACCCATCTTCTTTCCCACAGGCTTCAAATAGCTTTGATTTTCAAACTTAAATTCCTCTGTCCTGTAACTCCAAAAGATTAAGGATCTGCTCTGAGGGGAAGGCGCTCTAGATACTCCCTTGATCAGTGAATCTGTTCTGGACTTCAGCCTCTGTCTTAGTAAAAGGAGAAGGTTGGAACAGAGAGCCATTAAGGTCTCTTCCAATTCTAACACTTTAGAAGTGAGTCTATGTCTTTAGATGTTTCTATACCTTGAAGACAGTTTCAGAAATGTTTTCACCAAAGGCAGCATCATTTAAAAAACTATGCAGTATCCTGCTGGGGCTACTCAAGGACAGCATATTTTGGGATAGATAAATTCTGGAAGGTTTGTTAAAATGCCAGTCACATGACTATAGTAACAGTTCATTCATACACAGGGAATACCAGCCCACCTGAGATTCCCCAAAATCCTATCTTAATCCCTATTCTCAATGAGCCCAGATGGGCAGAAGCACCAAGCACCACCAGGGATGCAAAAGACACATGGTGTCGGCTGCTAAGAAAAATAAACCCCAAAGGTCCATGGGACTGAATTTACCAGCTGCATCCAGCTAGATACCTCGTTTCCATAGTATGGAGTTTCAGCATTGCTCTTTGCCTGACTTCGGGGCAATTTTTTTTGGATTTTATCAACGCTGCAGATAATTATTTCCCAAGTGGAAATAATGGAGCCCCATTGTGGTTTGTCTCATAGGCTGGAACCCCTAGGAAAATAGAAGGCTGTAAACTGAGGGGAGAGGACAGAATTGCACAGTAGATGTTTATATATTCATCAATCTTAACTACTTTTCATGTAGATTTTGCACTACTGGTGTTCAAGCCTGGCCAGCTCTCCTTAGGTACCCGTCATGCCCTGGGGGTGCAGTCCATTTGGGTAACCTGTTAGTGTAGAAAATCCATGGGATTTGTTGTCAGGAGACCCAGCAGTTGGTCCGGGCTACATCACTTAGTAGAGAGAACCTGAACATCTGCACTGCAGTTTCATTGTCTAAAACTGGGGCTAATACCACTTACAAGTTAGGTCTTTTAGGAAGACCAAATTAAACAACGTCTACAAATGTGCCCTGCCAACCATATAGCATTAATCATGTTATTTTTTAAAACGGAGAATGTAGATTAATTTTTGTAGAAGCATATGCTCAACCGATTTAAGTATTGTTATTTGTGGTAATGGGGAGGAAAAAGAGGAATATAATCTATCATTTTGGATCTTCCAAAGTACTACTCTGCTCCACTTCTTTGAAAAAGATAGAACTAATTTTTATCTGCAAGGCTGATTTAAAACAACACCCTGTTGAAAGAAGTCAGGAAGTCATCAGTTTGAGAAGGTATCCCCTCTTTCCTTTACCATTTCTAACTCTGACCATTATGTTTCTGAATGAGGCCATTCCAAATCTCATTCCAAGTGGGTACTGCCAGACTTGGCCCAGAAGCACTCAGAGGGGTTCACTCTGGGGCTGAGGAGTGCTCCTGGCGTGGGTCACAAAGAACAGAGATGCAGTTGCCTTGGATTTTGACTACCACGGCCCCAGAACCTCTCAAAACCATATTGGACAGTATTCTGCCATTAAAAGAAACCAAAAGTGAGAACACTCAACTCTTCGGATAAATGATCAAGACCAAAGACTTCTTAAAAATAGGTAACACTGTTCATTAAGTGCTACTTGGCCCCAGCCATGCTGCTAGACCGTAAGAGATACTGATCCACGCTTCCTTTTCGGCGACTCACAGTCCGCCTCTCATTGTCAAACATGCGCTGCAACTGCAGAGCCAATTGTCGGTCCTCTTCCTCTTGCTGCAATTTCTGCTCCATCTCTCGCAGTACTGGGTCTGTTGGGGCCAGACCAACCTCACTGGCGGTTTGTCGCAGTTTTTTAAGAGAGCCGTTTTGTTCCAGGTGCTTGGTCTTACAACGTCTTTTCCGGCCCCGACGCAAGGAGGGAAGCGGTTCCTCACCTAGGCTTTCTACCAGAACACCATTAGCCAGATCAAAATGATTTAATGTCTTCAGCTGTTTTTTGGTTTTGAGGACCCCACCCAAAACACTGCCTTTAGGTACCACTGAATTAACTGCTGGTATTTTCATGGCTGTACTTATACAGGTTTTGTCTAACTTAGCATCTGGGGTTGACCCTGGCCCCTCAAGCTGCTCCCCCTCCAAAGAAGCCCCTCTGATTCCCTCTTTGAGTTCTGAGGAACAACAGGTTTCCAATGGGATCTCAGTGCTCCTTTTACTCTCACTGCCCTGTTCTGCCTGTGTTTGGCTAACAGAGGGGAAATACTCAGGGTCAGTGGGGGTGGGTCCAGCATACTCAGAAAGCATCTGCCCACTGGACAGTCTTGTAGTTAAAGCCAGAAGTGGCTTCTCCTTGCTAGAATGGGTAACTTCAGAACTTAGGAAGTCTTCTCCTGTATCAGGGGCCAGGGAGGTAAGAGTAGCTTTTGAAAGGGTCTTTTTGATCTGTCGCTCCTGAAAGATCTGCTCCCACTTTTTGAGGATCCGTGGACTGGCCTCATAAGAAGTCTGCTTCTGTAGGCTTCTGTTTAGGTTGCGAGGTGTTGACTTGATGATGAGGGGACTTAGCACACGGCCATCAGGGAGTCTCTTGGGAGGAGTACATGGTGAGCAGACAATAGGCTTGAAGTGGTTTAGCTCTTCGGAGATGCTATCATTGCTCTCAGGGCTGATGGAGCGCTCTGGCTTATGCAGGGAAGCCAAAGATGAGAAGGAGCTGAAGGGCAGGCGCTTTTCAATGGTCAAGTCAGGGGCTGAGAGACATCGGTTGTTCTGAGTGGACAAAAGGACACCAATGACAGGGTTGGAGGCTGGAGTCATAGTTGTGACCTGAAAGAAATTGGAAAGATTACACATACATACATACATACATACATACATGAATTTATTCTACATAATTCCTTTAGATGGTCAAGGGATAAAGAAGGAAGAGACAAGAAAAGGGAGAAAGGATGCTAAGGTATGGGAAAAATCCCTAAATTGAAACTCCTACACACTTAAAACAGTAACATTAAAAATCTGAAGGGAAGATAAACTTAGCTAGAGATACCAGTTTTTTCTTTTATGGTACTAGGGATTGAACCCTGGGTCTTTGCACTGAGCCACATCCTCAGTACTCCACCTCCTTTTTGAGACAGGGTCTTCTTAAGTTGCCCAGGCTGGGCCTGAGCTTGTGATACTCCTGCCTCACCATCCTAGAGTGTCGGGATTAACGGTATCTCCCACCACACCTGGCTAGAGCTGTGTAAAAGGGTTCCTCTAATGGTCCTCATACCACCCATCTGACTACTGATTTAAACCTTCCTTCATATCGTGTGTAGAACTCGCTGACATAACTAATATGGTATGCCTGGGACCCATTCTACCTTCTCATCTAGAACAATCTCTCCCACAACCATGTGCAGAGAAAGCTATGAGGTAGGGCTAGAGAGCCTGCCAGACTTTGGCTGAGGTATACCTTAGCTTTTTTGGTTGGAGCTGCTCTGAGTCTGTTCTTCACTCTGTCCTGAGCTGTGTCACTGCAGCTCTGACTCCTCTGCACCTTGGAGTTTAGCTTCCTAAAAAAGAATACAAGACAAATAGTCAAAATTAGTCCACATACTAGTTTAGGAAAAAGATGACAATCTCTTTTGTGCATTCTAAGCCACTCACCAAGAAAGACAATTCCCTTGGGCAGCTACAATAGAAAATGAGTTAATTTATTAACAAAACACATTGTAAGAACACACCTTGCCTAAAAAAAAAGAGCACTCCAGAGAAGACATCTGGTTCAAGTTTTTGTATCCAAACCATACACTGCCTATATAAGCCAAGGCCAGTGGCTATTTTGCCCATGTTAGAGAGATACAGGGATAGTTCACCTTTCTTAATAATAGAGTGCATTAAATCTCCATGACAAATGAAATTTTATTTCTCAGACCTGAACCTCTCAAGAAACCTAAATCAGCCATGAAACAAATATTGAAGTATTTACAAAAATGTACAGCACAGCACTGTATCTTTATATAGGGAGTCAAAATTAAATGTAGTCCCTCCTTTAATCCATTAAATTTGAGTGTCTGAAGGCCCAAATCCTAGTGATTTAACGGACTTCAAGGGCACACTATTGCCTTATTACATTATGATGTTACAAGCAAAATCAAACTCCATAGTATCCATATTGCATGTTGAAGTCCACTATATGGTAGCATGATAAATGCTATAAGAGCAATTATTATGGTCTTTTCTTATTTGAGTCTTTTTTTGGTACCAGGAATCGAACCCAGGGCCTCGTGCTTGCCAGGCAGGCACTGCGCCGCTGAGCCACATCCCGGCCCTAGAGCAATTATTATGTACCTGAGCGTCCCTAAATGTTTTCTTCTAAGGGTTTTATAGTTCTAACATTGCCAAGTATTTTCTTCTAAGAGTTCTATCATTTTAGCTTTTACATTTAGGTCTTTAATCAATCTTGACTTTTGTGTGTGTGTGTGTGTGTGTGTGTGTGTGTGAAGTGGATTTTGGGCCAACTTCATTCTTCTGCATGTTAATATCCAGTTGTCCCAGCATCATATGTAAAGACAGTATTTCATTCTCCCCATGAATGGTCTGGCATCCTTGTTGAAAATCAACTGACCATAAATACATATGGATTTGTTTCCAGACTCTCAGCTTTATTCCACTGACCTCCACATCTCCCTTTATTCCAAAATCACACTGTTTTGACTGCTACAGCTCTGCAGTAAATTTTGAAATCAAAAAATATGAGTCCTCCACCTTTATCTCTTTTCGAGACTGTTTTGGCTATTTTAGGAGTCCCTGTAATTTTATATGTGCATTTTTAGTATCATTGGTCCGTTTCTGCAAACAAAAGGCCACTGGAAGTTAGTATTTATCTTTTATTTTAGTATGTTTTATTAGCACATGTTTACATTACAGAATAGCAGTGTTGCATTTTGGTAAGTTGGTACATGCATGGAACATACCTTGCTCATTTCAATCCCTTTTGCTCCCTTGGAACTTTAATATGCATCACACTAAATCTATGAAACACCTGGGAGTACTGCCATGTTAATAATATTAAGTCTACCAATCCATGAACATATGAGAACTTTCCCTTTATTTAGAATATATGTGACTCTTCTTTAATTCTGTCAGTAATGTTTTATAGTTTTCAATGTTCAAGTTTTGTACCTCTGTGGTCAAATTTATTCATAAGCATTCTATTTTTTGATGCTACTATAGATGAAACTGCTTTCTTAATTATACTTTGGATTACTCACTGCAACTGTATAGAAATGCAACTGATTTTGTGTGATGAGATTATATCATGCAATTTTACTAAATTTGTCTTTCATGGACTTTTAAGGATTTCCTATGAATAATATATCACATACTAATATATTATTGATGGCTTAATGATATCACTACCAGGCTTCCTGATGTCTGGGCATACTTGCTCTTGTTTGTCAGTGAACCAGAAGGCCTGTGCTAGTTTCAGAGTCTTGTCCACTGAGTGGCCAACAGGAAAACAATAGTCATTTACAGTGATCTGCTTTAGAAAACTTCTATTATCAATGATAAAGAGACGACTATAACAATCTAATCCTAAACAATGGTATGCTTGGGTTACAGTATCAAGGGAATGCTCAAGGGTCCCAGTCCTTGATTCTTGGGTATGCTAAACCACACCAGGTGACAGAAATGAGAATCCACAGAAGCATCAATCACTTGGCAGTTGAATTTCTTAAACTCTTCTGCCCCTCGCTCAAAACAAGATTTCTATGGAACACACACAGATGAAGTCGAGAGGGTAAAAAAAGAATACGATAGATTTTGCTTTGTAGTAAGATTAGCTAGTATCTTTGCTGGACATTTTTGTTTTTATGGTTCTGGGGACTGAGTTAAGGTCCTCATGCATGCTAGGCAAGTGCTCTGTCACCAACTCATATCCCCAGTGGTTGAGATATCTTCGAACTGACTATCTGGCATAACAACTGTAACCTTGAAGTTGGGGGGTAGGATGCCCAATTTTTCCATTTCCTGAAGACATCAGCAGTTCTGACATAGACATTTCCAAGATAGATACCAAAGATTAGCCAGGAAAAGGACCTTATTTTTTAAAAGAAGTTACAAACTGGGTGTAGTGGCACACACCTGTAGTCCAAGCACTCAGGAGGCCGAGGCGGGAGGATCACTGTGAATCCGAGGACAGCATGGGATACACAGTGAGTTCAAGGCCAGCCTGCACTATAAAGTGAGATCCCATCTCAAAAAAAAAAAAAGAAAAAGACAACTAAAGGAGTTACAAACCAAGAATATATTAATACCAACTTATATTTACTTATATAGTTACTTTTATTGATGTTATTTCTTTGTTTATATTTGAAGGCAGTGCCCTTTTATTTGAGTGAAGGATTTTCCCTTTGCATTTCTTGTAGGCAAGTCTACTAGTGACAAACTTCTCTCAGCTTTTATCTGGAAACATTTTAATTTTGAAGGAGAGTCATGCCGAATATAGAATTTGTGATTGGCAGTTTTTTTTTTTTTTCACTTTTAGCACCTTGAATGGTGTACCATTGCCTTTTTGCCTCCATAGTTTCAATGAGAGATCAGCTGTTAATACTATGAAGGATCACTGGTTGGTGATGACAGGCTTTCCTCTTGCCATTTTCAGGATTCTGTTTGGTTTTCAACAGTTTGATGTGACAGGTCTTTGCAGATGCCTTTTTAACTATTCCAGGGTCTTTGAGCTTCTTGGGTGTATAGATTATGTCTCTGATCAGATTTGGAAGTGTTTGGTCACTACGTTATCAAATATTCTTTCTGACCTCCCTTTCCTTCTAAGACTATTTTGGGTAGGTTGTCATAGATTACTTAAATTCTGTTGATTTTTTTAATTTATTCTTCTTTCTGTTCCTCAGGTTGGGTTCCTTCAAAGCATCTATCTTCAAATCTGTTTTCTGCCTGCTCAAATGTACCCCATCAGTTATTATACTTTTCAGTACAGAATTTCCATTCGGTTCTTTTTTATAACATATCTTTTTATTGATGTCCTCTATTTGTTGAAGCATTACTCTCATGGTTTCCTTCAGTTCTTTGCCTGTGGTTTCCTTTAACTCTTGAGGATGTAATTTAAAGTCTAAATTGAGAAAGTAAAATGTCTGAGCTGTCTCCTCAGGACAGTTTTGATCAGTTATTTTTTCCCCTACTTAAGCCATCTCATCATGGCTCATAATTTTTTGCTGAAAACTGAACATTTTGAATACAGTTATGCATTGGTTAATGACAGATACATCCTGAGAAATGCACTGTTAGGCAGTTTCAACATAATACAAATATCATAGAATGTATCTACACAAATGTAGATGGTATTGCCCACTACACACCTAGACTACACAGTAAATAATGTTGCATATGTGGTCCTTCGTTGACCAAAATATCACTATGCATTGCATGACTATATTATAATTCACCAGCCATAAAAAGCAAATTCTTTCCCCTCCCCTGGGTTTGTTGTTGCTGCATATGGTAATTGTTGTTGTTTGCTTGTTTAGTGATTCTTTTTAAATTGATTTTGTAGAGTGTATTCATTGTTGCATGTAGCCATTGAAGTCTCTGTACTGTTAACCTAGTGGTCAGTTAGTGATTCAAGAGAGCTTGCTTAAATGCCAAGATTCTGGTGATTCTTCCTTGATTAAACATGCACTTATTTGATATAAACTTTTGATTACAAGTTTCCACAGAGTTCCATTGATTTTGACTGTTCTTGCCAAAAGGGATGGAGTTTCCTACTCTTGACATTTTTGCTGAATCAGTCAAAGTATCTTTATGATACAAATAAGATACATTTGACATAGATAAGATATAGGACAAGAAGGGGATTTTATTACCATGGCACTGCTCTGAAGCCCAAGTAGTATTTCTAGGGATACAGGGTATGAATTCTGACCTAAGTGTCACTAAAATCATCGATATAAAAATATTGTAAAAACCAAACATATTGTACAGATAATACTGTATCTATTGTTATTATAGCATTTGGTTCGGTGAAGAATATTCAAAATACTGAACTTGATAAATATTCTTATGGTAAAAAGAATTCAAACAATACTGTCATCTGAAAAAGGGGATAACTGGAGTTGGGGATTTAGCTCAAGTGGTAGAGTATTTGTCTAGCAAGCCAAGGCCAAGTTCGATCCCCAGCACATCTCCCCCAAAAAAGGGTGGGGGGATAACTTCTTTTTCCTCATTTGTGCACATCCATTTCTATACACCAAACACAAACACAGTACTTGCCACACAGTGGACATAGTCAATAAATTTACTATAAACAAATACAAATGTAGGATGAAGAATGAAGAAATGTCTCTCTCCCTTCAGAAGTGGGAAAAAATTTCAACATTTAGTTGGACCCTATTTTCTGTCAGGCACCGTGCTGAGTGTTTTGAACACATTATGTTTCATTTAATCCACACATATACTCTGAGATAAGTATCAGTACCCCCAATTTGTAGACGGAGAAATGAGGGATGTGATGGTCCCTTTTCTACACAGCTGAAGCAAATATTTAAATCCAGAGTGTCTCTCTCGATTCCAAAGCCTGTGTTCTTACTACTACAGCATACTGAGCTAACATTCTACTGTACTCTGCCATATACTCAAGATACCAATGAAAGCTCAATGTAAACACATAATGAACTCATTAACAAAAGAAAGCAGCAGTGTCGGAAAGTCAACTGGCTTAAAATTTCCACTACCAAGAGACCAAATGGTTACCTGGGATGTATAATTAGGCTAAAGATACAACAACTACAATGGGTCTGACTTACAAAAGAAAAGCAGTCAGTATAAACATCTGGAGCTAGAAGACTCAATGCTTACAAAACACTGCTTAAAGGGGTTCAAATGATAAAGCATGGTTTAAATGTTAGATACTTCACATTCTTTCTTGGTCGCTAGTTCATTACTTTGTTTCTCACATACCCATACCACACTAATTTTTAATCATATCCTGAGGTCTGGAATACCCACACCATACACACGCGCACACACGCACAGACATACACACGAGTGAAACTAGACACTTCCTTAGGCTTTGGATGCACTCAGAAATGGATGAGATTTTGTTAGCCTACTTCCCTTTTATTTTTATGACCTGAAGTAACCGCCTTGTCTGTACTAGCATTCTTTTATTTTTTAAATGCATAATGATTTTTAGTATATACACAGAGCTCTTTAATCATCACAACAATCAATTTAGAACCTCAAAAAGGAAGCAATTACCCTTCCGTTATCACCCCAAAATTCCTCTTCTCCAGTCCTAAACAATTACTACTCTGTTTTTTTTGCAATTGCATTTTTAAACATTATATATATATGCATATGTGTGCGTATACGCATATACAATATTTGTAATATATATTCACTGCAAAACACAACAGTAAAATTAGCACCTGTGAGCCCACCTTTGCAACTAGAACTTTCTGGGTACTCCTGCATGTGTCTGGATGCCTCTTGCCTAGTCTATCTCCTTCCCTCCCTCTAGGTGAACATGACCCAGATTTTGGTGTTTATCATTTTCTTGCTATTTTGTAATAGTGTAAGTACATATTCCAAAGCTATATCTTATTTACTTGTATTTCTGTTTGGACTTCATGAAAGTAGTATCATATTGCATATTATCTTCTGTGAATTACTTTTTTTGCACTGATTATTAGTTCCCGAATGTATCCATGTCAATGCCTATTGTTTAGTTCATTTTCTCCCTACTACACAATATTTTATTGTGAGAAACATCAATTCCTGGGGTTGGGGATTTAGCTCAGTGGTTACAGTGCTTGCCTTGCAAGCACAAGGTCCTGAGTTCGGTCCCCGGCACAAAAAAAAAAACCAAAACATCAATTCCTATTTATTCTTTTGCTGTTAGACATTTAGTTTGCTTCTGGTATTTTGCTCTCATGAATAATGCTGCTATGAACCTTCTTGGTGGTATCTCCCAGTGCACAGAGAGAAGTTTCTCAAAGATGTACCTAGCAGTGGAGTTACTGATCATATGATGTTCAAATACTGAACCTTGTAAATTAAAGCCAAATCAGCAAATGCTCCCACCTATGTTCTGCGGCTCCCTTGCTCCTCTGAGGGATCTTTATAGTCCCCTATTGGCAGAACCTAAGAGAGCATCCACCTGACAAGCAGAATGTAAGAGTTCAGTGCAGGCATCACAAAGCTGGATGTAGAAGGTTAAAGATGAGAGGCATGGGAACTAAGTTAAGATATATGTGATACACAGTGTGAACTAAATAACGACTGGGCCAATGTGGCCTGAAGGGTGCCCAGTTAACACCTCTGCAATGAAGCCTGGTGTCCTACTTACCTCCATTTGTACTTTTTGCTCTTGCCATGGGGAACATCTCACCCTTCCCCAAATGTGTTGCCTTTCTGTAACCAGTAATCCTCTCCTCTCCACCTCAGTTCCCCTCCCCACCACCATGCTTTCCTCCGTTAAGTTCTTCCCATTACTGAGAGCCTCTTTCAAACACTATTTCCTTGTTGGAGTCTCCTCTGATCTCTCCAGCAGGAAAGAATAAAAATATTCTTCCCTCTGGTCCCCAGCTCCCTGTCTGCCTCTCCCTGGGCCACAAGCACTGTTCACTTTACAGAACAGTTCTTTCAGTCTATGACTCATCCCATCAGTCACAATTATTTTTTCTAACTTTAAGAAAACCAATGCCCTAGTATGGGAAGTGAGAAAATAATCACATCTGCAGCTGGCATGACTTTTATCATTTTTATGTATTTTTTTAATGTATTCCTTCTGTGCACATATTTTGATCTATGTAGCACACATGTAATATTGTGTCTGGTTTTCTTTCACCCTTGTTAGATCAAAAAACTTTTTTCTGGTGTTGCTTCAAGTGTTACCATTTTTAATAGTCACACAGCTCCTTTATGAGTTTTTAGTAATCACTATGCATAGACACTACTTGGCTTATGGTGGGTAACTTGGTAAATGTTGAAAACACATTTAATTCATACAATGTGCCAGACATCCCAACTGATGCTCAACTGAACTTGACAGTCCACAGTAGTGCTGAGTGGGGACACTACCTTACTTTATGTCTTATATATTTGTCTATTCTGGACATGCACCAGTATAGTAGTACATTCTTATTTGTGGTTTCATCTTCCAAGGTTTTAATTATGTGTGGTCAACTGTGGTCCAAAAATGCTAATTAGAAAATTCCAGAAATAAACAATCAATATATTTTAAAATGCATGCCATTCTGAGCAGTGTGATGAAATCTCATGCCTTCCAGCTTCCTACTACCCAGGGTGTAAACCATCCCTTTGTCCAGCATATCCACAATGTATATGCAACCCATCTGTTAGTCACTTTGTAGTTGTCTCAGTTACCAGATTAACTGTTGAAAGCACTGCAGTACTTATGTTCAGGTAATTCTTATATAGTAACCTAATTTACATCACAATGCCTATGTCATTCACCTCTCTTCAACTCATCATGTAGGCACTGAATCATCTCATTATCACAAGAAGGGTGAGTAACGCACACAGCACAGTAAGATATTCTGAGAGTAAGGGAGAAAGGGAGGGAGAGAAATCATATTTACATTTTTTTAGGAAGTTCTCTGGAAGCAGATTTAATAGTGTACATCCATTCATTCAATACATTTTTTGACAAAACATTTTTCAAATATTATTGGTACATTTTAGATACACATAATGATAACATTCATCATATAGAATTTGTACCTGTTTATGATATATCTTTTTTTCCCATTCCCCTCCCCTCCTTTCAATCTTTCTTCTTCTCCTTATTTACAAAAGCTTTGTTTCCATTTTTCCCCCTCTATTCTCTTTTTCTTTTTGTCCCTCCCTTCCCTTCTTCCTCCCACCTCCCTTGTTCCCCTTCCCATGTGAACATTTTCTTCCCATTTCCCATTATCCATTATACATTTTGGTCCTTATTTATACTTTTGGTTTCTCACATCAGAGAAACAATGTGGCATTTAAACATGAGTGTCCGGGGCTGGGGATTTAGCTCAGTGGTTAGAGTGCCTGCCTTGCAAGCACAAGGCCCTGAGTTCGATCCCCGGCACCACAAAAAAAAAAAAAAAAAAAAAAAAAAAAAAGAGTGTCCAATTTATTTCACTTAAGAGTATGGTCTCCAGGAACATCCATGAAATGTCTCAAGCTTATCCTTCTTTATAGCAGAGTAGAACTTCATTGTATTAAAAAACCACCTCTCTTTATCCATTCATTGGTTGATGGGCATTTGGGCTGTTTCCAAGATACAGCTATTACAAACTGTGCTGATATAATCATGGGTGTGCATGTATCACTGTGGTATGATGTTTTTGCTTTCAGGAAGATGCTAAGAAGGGGAATTGCTGGGTCAAATGGAACCTCTATTTTTAGTTTTTTAAGAAATCTCCACACTGATTTCCACAGTGATTGCACCAGTCTACA
The DNA here is from genome assembly GCA_004026905.1 of Hystrix cristata. NCBI lineage: Eukaryota > Metazoa > Chordata > Mammalia > Rodentia > Hystricidae > Hystrix > Hystrix cristata. The sequence goes on along the minus strand of PVJO010003282.1, from coordinate 57,409 downwards.
TTCCCACCAACAGTGGAGAAGGGTTCCTTTTTCCCTGCAGCCCCAGCAGCATTTGTTATTGGCTGATTTCTTAATAATAGTCATTCTTTCTGGAGTAAGATGGAATCTCAGCATTGTTTTAAACTGTATCTCTTGAATGACCAGTGATGTTGAACATTTTTTCATATATTTATTTGCTGTTTCTACCTCTTTATCTGAGAAGTGCCTATTCATTTCAGATGCCCATTTTTGGACTGAGTCTTTAAATTGGAGAGGTCTGATTTTTTAAAGTTCTTTATATACTCTAGATATTAGTACTTTGTCTGAGGAATAGCTCGCAAAAATTTTTTCCCACTCTGTGGGTTGTCTCTTCACTCTGCTGGTGGTTTCTTTTGCTATGTAAAAGTTTTTTTAATAAGATAAGATCCCAGTGATATTTTTTACAGGATCAGGGTTTTGTTCATAAAGTCTTTGCCTATACTTATGTCTTTAAAAGTTCTACCTATTCTACCAGCAGATTTTGTGTTTCTGTTTTAATATTTAGATCTTTGACCCATTTTGATTTTAGTTTAGTATATGGTCAAAGATATGGGTCTAGTTTTAATCTTCAGCATGTGGAAAGCTGGTTTTCTAGCACCATTTATTAAAGAGGCTATCTTTCTTCCAGTGAAGGTGTTTGGGCCTTTTGTAAAAGATGAGGTAGCTGAGTGTGTTTGGATAATACCGTTCATTGTTACAACTGTTTTCTGTTATGATTAGTTATTAATCTCTCACTGTGCCTAATTTATAAGTTGAACTTTATCACAGATATGCATGCATAGGAAAAACAGCATATGTAACACTTGGCACTGCCCACGGTTTTAAACATCTACTGGGGGACCTAGACAAATCAGTAGAATGTTTGAGGGAGAGCAGGACAAATTTATCCCCAGTAGTTAGTTAATAGGGACCACTGTACTCTTTTGTTGATAAATAGGAATACTCTTTGTTTTCATAGCTTTTTCGCAAAAAACCTAGCATAATGCCAAAGGATTTGAGGCCCCCCAAACAGCAGTATAAATGGATAGCCTTTTATCCTCTTTTATAGTAACCTTATTATTTTTTGGAACAAGTCAGGGTATAAATGATTTTAAAAACAGAAGGAAGAAACACTCTGTTGCAAAAGCAGACATTTCAAGACAAAGATTCAAGTACAGGGCCTTTTTTTCACAGTGCTCCAACACCTGAAGAGCATGTAGGTTTTGAATCAACAGAGAAGTGGGTCCCAATTCTATTTCTGTCATTCTACTGAGTTGAGAGGTTTGTGGGTGAGTTATTTAATGTGTGTGTGTGTATGTGTGTGTAGGTAGTTTGTTGGAGAGTGGTCACAGGATCAGCATGTCTGGGTTAGAATGCAGGAGGAAGAACAGGAAGAAGTACTGGGAGAACTAGGCTACAATACATTTGTGACAGAGGCCTCAACCTCTCCCACGAGTTGCTCTGGAGCTGAAGTGGATACTTCACCTCTTTGAACTATAATTTCCTTAGCTATAAAATGGGACTATTCGAAGTTTGCAGGATTAATTTTACAATTACATAAAATGAGGTAGGGCATAATGATTTCCATTTTACACAGATGAAACAGAAGGAGGTCAACTATTTCACTCCAGGTCATACTGCTACCCACCCCCACCCGCTGCAATCCTCCCCTAGCCAAGGGTCGAGCGTCGGCCTCTCTGGCTTTGCTTCCCTTCATCAATTCTAGAGATGGTTCTCCAACATAATACCACTTCTATATCTGCCTGGTTTCTGTTACTTGAGTACTTTTGTACTCCATTTCTTCGTCTTAAGGAAGAGGAATATACTTTTTAGAGGATCTGCATTTTAATGTATTTAGTCCAACACTGACTAAGCATTCATTCAGTGTCACCAAGTCTGTGCCAGTCAGTCTCTATCTCTATCCTTACACACACAACTTGAAGAAAGCACAGCTACTGTGGATCTCTTAATGTGCCACACTCTGAATCACAGATTCTGGCTTATAGTATCTAGACATTAGAAAATTATACAGCTATGGCTAATTTCTACTAAGCAGGACACAAATTTTTCTTTTAGAGAATCTACAGTGTAAGCTATTGCTAATATAGAAGGCTATAAGCAACTTTACAATATAAAAGTTTTTTCAACATGGTCACTAGCCCTAGCCCTCGCCCTAGCCCATAACTCTGCTGCCACCGTATGGACCATTAATGCAACTGCCACGTGGGCCACCACAATCACTGAATTTTTTCCATGATCAAGCTGCCACTGCTACTAGAACCACCTCCATGACCGCCACCAAAGTTTCCAGAACCAGTTTGATCTCTCTGCCTAGACAAATCATTAAACATCTCTTGCTTCAATAGGGCTTTCCTCACTTCATAGCTGTAGCCATTCACAATATAGTGCTTCTGCACAATAGTATTCAGTCACAGTTATCAAAGGTTACAAAGCAAAGCCCCACTTTTTCTTATTGCTTTGGTCGGTCATGATTTCTGTCACTTCAATTTGGTCGGTCATGATTTCTGTCACTTCAGGTGTTCCTTACTGTTCAAAATAATCTCTTAGGTGATGTTCTTAAGTATCTTTTTTAATGCCACCAACAAAGATCCTTTCCACAGTGAGTGGGCACCTGGTTTTAGAGAATTTTCTCTTGACACAGTACTCTGGCTCCAAACCCTTCCATCCACCTTGTAAGGCCTTGTACTCATGGCTGCACCCACCTACGCCACAGTAGCGTAAGTGATGAACCTAAAGCCTCTGAGCACTTGCTGTTTGGATCTCTCATTACTACACAGTCTAGGAATGTCTTGGCTCCTCAGACTTTTATCGGTTGTTTCAAAGCTCCGTCCTCTGGTGAGGAGCTTCGACAGTTGTCTGGCCACTTCAGGAGACTCTTAGACATGGCGGCACTGGGAAGAGAGACTAAAGATCTTTCCTAGGTTGTCCATGGACAGAAAGGACCCAATTAATTGTTTTAATAATGTTAATAATAATTCAGCTCACCCCACCTTGAATAGAATTAGAAGAAAAGGGACCCTGAAATACAGAATTCACAAATATTTCTTCCCTTTTTTTCCCCCTTTGGTAGCACTGGGGACTGAGAATAGGGGTGCTCTACCACTGAGCTGTATCTCCAGTCCTTTTTATTTTTTATTGCTAAGTTGCGCAGGCTGGGTTCAAATTTGCAATCCTCCTGCTTCAGCTCTTCCAAATAGCTGAAATTAGAGGTGTGCACCCTGCATCCAGCCAGAAACATTTCTTACTGGTAAAATCTAAAATTAATGTTTTCCTATTAATTAGTCCCACTGTGGCTCAGTGACAAAGAGTGTGGGCAAGGATGGACTAATGGAAGAAAAAGAAACTATGTAACAAAAGTTCCAAAGACACACATAATCAAAAGCACAATCCTCTGTATAGGCTTTACAGTTTTGCCCATTAGAGAAGAATTTGCAAGGCATTTTAAGTAATGATGTGTAAATCTGCTACCTTCTTTAAAAGAATAAATTACAAGGGTGTGAGGGTAAAGGAAGTGGTGACAAATAATTCCCGTTCAATATCTATCTCCAACTAATTGCAGGAATTTTCCCTTGATATCATATTTGGATTTGAATATAAATTTATTTTTTAAAGTTATTTCAAATTATGAGATTTTAATCACAAATTTCATAAAATAATATTTATTAGCTTCAGGGAGTATTTATTGTGACTTGACTAAAATGAGTGATTTGATTTTCTTTTCAGTAGATCCCTTTTTTAAAAAATCTTTTTAACTTACTTTTGAGATGGTGCCTTGCTATGTTGCATAGGCTAAACTCAAACTTGCAATCCTCCTGCCTCAACCTCCCATGTTACAGGTATACACCACCACTCCTGGCTGTATCCCTTTTATAATCAGTTATACATACCTGCTATAAAAGAGAAGGGGGGATCCATATACACAAAGCAGGCAGTGGCACGTGTTTCACTTTTGGAAGGCATTTATAGTTCGAGCTCATACACAAAATGCCAACAGTCCATTATTCATCATAAATGGCAAAGACATATCCAAATACTAGGTCCTGATTATATCAACTAATCTTAAATAACTATGATAACAATTAGCCATTCAACAAATGTCAAATGAGTGAATAAACATTCTGGGAGAGGCCTTCCTAGAGAGATAGCTGCCATTACTTAGAGAAGGGGAGGAATTTAGAGGAAAGGAATATCTCCTGATACTCTCAGAACTCTTCAACAGAGGAAAATCAAACTGCTCCAAAAGAATATACCCAAAAAGGATTCAGAAAAGGACACTACACCAGAGATCACCGTAGAAGCATTTTTAACATTCTGAAATTTTGGTAGCTTCTTTGTGTCTTATTTGAGTGACTAGCAGTAGAATCTTTAGGACAGAAAGGGTCCCAGAGTCTTTCTTACAGGACAGTAAGAAAGAGAGAGCTACTACCTACTACTGACAGGAGGAGGACATAAACCTTAGAGATGAGGGTGAGCAATGCCGACTTTGACCAAGAGATGAAAAACAAATGGGGGTAAATGTTGTGCATCTGTAGCTTGTATTAAAACAGAGCATGGCATATAGTAGCTGTTTCTAAAATTTCTACTGAATGAATGGTTTCTTTTTTCTTTTCTCTTTCTTTCCCCACCCTCCCTCCGTCTCCCCATCCTCCCTTCCTTCCATCTAGCCCTTCACTACCCACCCTCCTCCATTATCCAGTGTCTATCCATTTCCTCCTTCCTTTCCTCCCAGGCCTGCAAAGTCCAAAGGATCAAAAGTCTTAAAAACTTTGCAGTTTGCCTCCCTGAAACCCAAGAAGGTATAGTTAGATCTAGGCATTGAAAATGAAAGTAAGTTAGGCTTCAATTCCTACTAAGAGTATTAAAATCCACAGGGAAAATTCATGGATATTGTCACACTCAAGAAGACTTTGTTGTTTCCTCTCAGGATAAAAGGTTCTTACCTTGCAGCAGAAAAAATTAGCATGATTCTACCCCAATGATGCCAGAAATGGATAAATATTACTTTTCTTTAAAAATTTAGGTCAGCCCTTCTACCTAATTCATATTTGAAAACCCACTTCCCACTTCTTTATACCCCTTCCACCTCCCCCAAAGTAGCTACAACAAATACCTTTGTTCCCCCAGTCCCTTTTGTTTCACACCAACAAATCAAAGAACTCTGATTGAAACGAGTGTTGGTTTCTTACCCTGCCAGAAAAGCTATGGAGTAGGAGTTGTTCTTGGAAACAAATGCTGAACGATGTGGCTGTGTCATCTGAACTCGAGAAGGCTCTTCATTCTCTGAATCTGAGAGACGTGCAGGACACTGGCAGGGAGATAAGGAAGACAAGGTTGTCTATTTGGGGTTCCTATGGAATCTACAATAGGTATAGGTTCAAATCTCTAAGTTACTTTTCTCTGAGTTCCAATCTAAGTTTCCAAATGCCTCCTGGAGATCCCAATATCAAATATAACTCAAATTCAAATATCCAAAATCAAACTCACTATTTCTCTTCTCTGAGCCCCACTACCAAGCCATCTAGAAACCTCAATGCCATCTGTGACTGTTATTTACCTTGCTTCTAAGTCATAATAACACTTGTATAGAGGTTTGGAGTATTCTAATACTTCTAAATATTTATTTCATTTATTCTTTTTATCAGTCTCATTAAAATAGAGATTATCACTATGTCTTTCACTTTTGTCAAACAGGCTCTGAGAAATTAATTTGCCTAGGATCACAGAGTTATAAAATGGCTAAAACTGGTTCTTAAATTCAGAGTATCAATTTCACATTGTTTCCATGCTATTTCCACTCTACTCTATTCTCCTCCTAAAATGTCTCTCGGATCTAACTCTTCCCATTTATATTCATTAGCAGTGCCTTACTTGAGAGCCTCATTACTTTCTCAACTATTGCAATAATCTATTGACTGGTCTTATTTTCTTCAGGTTTTTTCCCCTTAAATATTGCACCCTCTATTCTACCAAGAATGGCGTTCCCAGCCCACAGAGAGAATCCTCTTGCTCCCTTGCTTGACTGCTGGTGACTCCAGGATCAAGACTAAACACCTCAGCCTGATACAATACCCTTCACAAACCAGACCCAAACTTCCTTCAGGGCTTTTCTCCCACCAGTTCTATATACACACAGAACTTGAGCTCTAGTACAAGCAGACTAATTTTTACTCTCTACATGTACCATAGTCCTTCAAAACCTCTATTCTTTGCCTATAACCTACACATTGGCTTTTCACAGTCATCTTAAAAGCTCACTTTCTCTGTAGACTTTCAAATTCTCCCATCAAGATTTTTTCTATCTCGTCTATACCCATTCGTTTTTCTTCATTTTCCTTCGGAGTTCCCATTTAGAGTTTTTCAATTTACATCTGAAATGCAAAATCCAAAATCAAACTCACTATTTCTTTACGTGTGCCTTTTACACAGTGAGGATGAGAATCTTTTTCTATTCCTGGGTAGCAACTAATCACACTGAACTGTAGCTTTTTATTTAGAAGTCTACCTTCTTTATTAGACAGTAAGCTTTATAAGAGCAAGTGACATCTTTAAAAAAACTTCTAAATACTACTACATACTGGGTAAACAAAAAATGTCTAATTGTCTAATGATTAACTGGGTACTAATCATTAAATAATTAACAAAATCAAAGTTGTAGACATGGGTTGTGAGGCATCATATAGGTCGGAATACTCTGCACTCCTTAAATGCTTTGCTATTCTCTAGTTCAATACACACAATAGGCTATATTTCCTAAGAGCTGGCCTTTGCAAAAAGAGTTGAGGATTATAATTTACACATGAACTTTACAAAATATTCATTGAAAAACTTTAACAGCATTAACCCATTATAAAATTTTATATAATATTGTGTCCTCACTCTAGGAAAAAGAAAAGCTTTTGATATTAACAGGCTCGACAGGGTATAAATAGTGGCACTTTCGCCTCTCTTCATAATCAATTCAGTACCAAGCAAATGTATCTACTTTCGCCTCTCTTCATAATCAATTCAGTACCAAGCAAAAGACTACTCAAATCGGAACTGTCTTATTTAACTATCACCGTCACTAGAGGTTAGCCACTTTTTCTTCCTAAACCTCAGTTTCCTCATCCATAAAATAAAGATCACTTTACTATAAAGGTCCTGACAAGCCAGTAAAAGCACACACCTATAATCCCAGCATTGTGGGAAGCTCAGGCAGAAGGATCGAAAGTTTGAGGACAGCTTGGGCAACTAGTGACTTAGTGAGTTCAAAATAAATGAGATCAAAACCGATTATTAAAAATAAATAAAGAAAAGGGCTGGGGATGTAGCTCACTGAAAAGGCCCTGGGTTCAATCTCTAGTATGGGAGACTGGGGGATGGGAGACATTCTTTTGACATGGTCATTTGACTTGCAGTAATTTATTCCTAAGGAATTCATGAGGCAGGTGTATTTTATCATAAGTGTTTAGATGGTAAAATATTGACAGGAGATTAATTAGGTAAGTAAATTCTATAGTCAAGAATGCTAGGAGACCAGTAAATGATGACGTTGATTTTTTATTTACAGAGAAAGACATCCACAACTTATAGTTAACTAAAAACAGGTTATAAAACAGTATGTACCCTAGGTTGTATTTTCTAGAAAGAAAAACAACATATAGCATTTACATATAATGCACTTATAAAAGAGGTCTGGAAGGATATTTACTAAAATGTTTATAGGGGTTACTTCTAGATTGTAGGATAAGTAATTTTTCACTTTCACTTTATAATCTTTATTATAACCATAATAGCTATACTGAATTGTTTCTCAACAACTCACATATTATTGGATTAACTGCAAAATAACAAGTTGTAACAAACACTGTGCCCATCTTATTTCAATTCTGAAAAAAGAACAGATGACAGTCTCTTCTTCTAGAATAAACTCTTTGTTCCCTCCATTAAAGTTTAATTTCACAAAAAGAATAAAAATGTGATATGCAAGGTTCTATGATAGATTTTTAAAGGGTAAGACACATTGCAACAAATTTACAATCTCATCAGCACAAACTCAACAATAAACCATAACATAAAGGAGAATGAAAGATGTGCTGTAACAGTCACGAAGTTGGGGGGGCGCAAAGAGGGGGTGAAGAAGGGAGAGTGGATGACAGGAGTGGAGAAATGAGTGAGGAATCCCTACAGGTTACATAAAAGTTACAGCTTTTGAACTGGGCACAGAGAGATAAACAGCCTTTCAATGGGAAGCTATTGAATATGCCCACTGAGGAGGAGGAAAAGGACAGAGTGTATAATTTTAGGGAAGCAAACAGCTCTACTCCCTAGAATTTGGGGATATAAGTAAGGATGGAAAGATAAGTCAGAATCATACTTCAGGAAGATCCTGAAAGTTGTGGTGAAGAGTTCTCATCTGATTCCAAGGGAAATGTGAAATCCCCAAGGTGCTAGAGGAGGACAGTGAAATGATAAATCCAATTCTAATCACACTACACCCTATACAAAAAGGAACCCTTCTAGCTGGCTTTGCACTGGAGCCACCCAGGGTCCCGATCTGAATGCAGCTGTGGCTAAAGAAAATGAAATTATTTGCTCGACACCAAAAAACAAAACAAAACAAAAACAAAAAACCTCTTTAGATCTATTGAAAGCAAAATTAGCACTATTTAAAAGTCTTCAAAAATACAAGCCAGGCATGGTGGCACATCCCTGTAATCTCAGTACTCTGGGAGACTGAAGCAGGAGGATCACAAGTTTGAACCCAGCCTGGTAAACTTAGTGACTTAGTGAGACTCTGTCTCAAAAAATAATAAAACGGTTGAGGATGTAGCTCAGTGAAAAAGCCCTGGGCTTAATCCTAGTACCACCAAAAAAAAAGATAACATGAAATATAACAAGCCTGAATCAAAATATTTTAAAAGATACGATTCTAGGGCTGGGGATTTAGCTCAGTGGTTAGAGTGCTCGCCTCGCAAGCACAAGGCCCTGAGTTCGATCCCCAGTACCAAAAAAAAAATAAAATAAAATAAAAAAATACGATTCTAAAGCTACGTCAGTACATACACCAAGTAATAGATGTCTAATCCAATATGATTTACTGAAAAAATAAAACTCAATTGTAATTTTCCATCCATTTGAGAGTAATTAGTGGATCTTCCAAAGATGCTTTCTTAAATAAGCTAAACGCACAACTTACAACCTTTGCCAGTAGTTTACTTGATAAATAAGTAGTGAAAAAAATTCAGGCAAGATTTGATCCAATTAAAACAGTAGTCTAATTAGATTAAGTTAGACCAACTATGTAATATTGAAGACATACTTTAGTTTAAGCACTGTTCTGCTTAGGACATTGTAAAGGCAAGGAAAATAAAAGCTTTAAGAATATCTTAAAGGTTTATCTTTGAGGATAAAAGATGTATGCAACTCAAATGTCAAAGATTGATATAAGTCAAAATGACAATATACCTATAACACATGCAGTATACTACACTAGGTTTTCTTCTCCCTTAATCTTTCCACAAATCTCAAAGTCCCATTCAAAAATTATTTTCTCCAGCTCTCATCTGGATGGATGCTAAATTCTTCACTACTCTTAAACTGCACAGTTAATTATGGTTATTGGTCTCATAGTTCACCAACATAGGACTTTCGGATCCATGTCACCTGGACTAACTGCTCATTTTTAAGGTAGATGTCCACAAAAAAGGTACTTACATGTTCCAGATTTGTTTTAAGTACTAATGGCTCATCTCTTTTTTTCTGTTCATCCATTTTCTTTTTCCCTGTTTCTATATCTTCTGATAACAGCTTGTGGATTTGATCTTCAGAAGTTTTCTCCTCTTGTAACTTTTCTTCTCTCAGCTAACATATATAAATTACACAGAGAGGATGGAGTGTTAGGAATTATAAACTTAAAAAACCATTTTACCCTGTAGTCTAGAACAAACATCACATGGCAGTTTTTTTTGTTTTGTTTTTTGTTTTTTTTGTTTTGGTACCGGAAATCGAACTCAGGGCCTCATGCTTGCAAGGCAAACACTCTAACCACTGAACTAAATCCCTGGCCCCACATGGCACTTTTAAGACTGTTTTTCTTATTAGCTATAGCCCTCCTGATATTTAAGTAAATTTACTTATAGTTGGCTATTACCAAACATATATTTCATACATAAAATTTAACTGTTCTGCATTCATAAGCAATATGAAACCATTAAAGCTAATTTTTAAAAAGGCTTATTTATATAGACCAAAAACAGCTAAGCCTAAAAACTCCTTATTCCTACAAGCCAGATGCAACCACGGTGGACCAGAAGAGAGCAGAAATGGCCAGAGAGAGCTAGAGAAGCTGGTTTAGGTCTCCTGAGCAACAACAAAAGACAGCTAAATACACAATTTAGTATTTGTGTATTGTTCCAATGTCTGAAGACATTTTTGATTGTCACAACTAGGAGAGTTGAGTGTTGGTGCTACCAGCATTTAGTGCATAGAGGCTAGGGATTGCTGTTAAACACCCTAGATGCATAAGATAGCCCCTCAGAATATGTATGCATATACATAATTTTGAAAAAACAAAATAATAACTTCTGTTTTATGGGGTTTTTTGGGTGTTTAATAGTGTTTATATACTGTGTTCTAGGGTTGTCTTGTGATGCTCCTGCCATATAGGTGTTCCTAATAATTTTTATTGCTACTAGCTAAGTTTTGGGTTTTTTTTTTTTTTTTTTTTTGGTTTTTTTGAGACAGGGGCTCCTCTGTAATTCAGGCTGGCCTTGAACTCACTATATGGCCCAGGCTGGCTGCCTCAGCCTCCCAAGTGCTGGGATTACAGGTGTGTGCCACCATGCTCAGCTACTAGCCAAGTTTTTGACAGTGGACTTGTGCTGCTAGCAAAACCACCTCTTCACTGCAGTAGTGAATCACTGCTAACAGATAATCACCTTAAGAAAGTTAACAATTGACAAAAGTGAAAACCTTGCATACTTATTTAAATCTTCATATGAATTATGCTGGTATTTTCTCTATATAGATGTCATAATGTGTATTTTTTGGCTTTTGTCTATCCTTCTTGGCTCATAACTCCCATAGCTCCTGTTATTTTTCTAAGTAACTAGGATAACACGGGACATTTTAAGCCTTCGAAAATAAAATCTCCCTCTCTGACCTTTTGCCCTCCTTTCACCTGCTCCTTTTTTTCCTCCAAGGCAGGCCATACATAGAAACTAGAGTTTCTCTTCCCCTTCAGGGCATAATGTACTCATTCCCATATCCCAACTCCTTTTCTGTCTTGGTGCTGACAGTAAAGAAATTCTGCAACTTACCTGGTATAAGACTCCCATTTTAGGAGGAGTCCTGCATCACACCCAGAAGAAAAAAATGCTGTCCAGAGCAGCCAGGAAGACTCTGAACAGACAATGCTTGCTTCGCTTCCTCACTTAGTCTAACAGCATTAGGTCATATCCTTTTTGCCCACTCACATCTGTACAAGGTTGTCCAAGCTTCCAAAGTGTGCTTTATAAAAACCTAGCAGGACTGGATTTGGAGATAGCTTCTGGACAGCAGAACATGCGGAGACTCCTAGAGCACAGCATGCCTGGAAAGGGCATGGGAGCTCCTCACTCCTTCCCATCTGACTTATCCCACGCATCTCTTCATTGTGTCCTTTGTAGTATTTTTTATAATAAACTAAGGAACATAAGTGTTTCCCTGTGTTCTGTGAGCCACTTAAGCAAACCAATCAAAATTGAGGGGTGCTATGGCTTGTATCTAGATGTTCCCCCAAAGCCTCATACACTTATAAGTGGGACTTTTCAGGATCAACTGGATCCAGGGTGTGACGCTGAGATTAAGGGTGCCCCACCCTGGGTGTGGGTAGCACCGGCCAAAGGGCAAGGTAGTCTGGATGGAATATAAAGACTGGCTTGCCTGCTGCTGTGCTGCCTCCTGCCTGCTGTTTCTTCTTTGTTATGCCCCTGTGCCGATGCCACCCTGCCCTGGAGCCAGCAGACTATGGACCAAAACTTCTATGAACTGTGAGCCAAAATAAACCTTTCCTCCTTTAACTCTGGGTATTGGGTATTCTGTCTCGGCAATGAGAAAAACAACTAAGAAGGTTTTGGGAACCCTAATTTATAGCTGGCTGGTCACAGGCAAAAAGAAAAGTAACTAAGAGAGACGGTTTGGGGGTCCCTAATTTTAGCTGGTTGCACAAGCAAAAGTCCAAACCAAAACAACGAAACAAAACAAAACATAAAAAAGCCTACGTCCTGGGGCTTGAAACTGGGCATCTGATGTCAAGGGAGGACAGTCAGGGGAACTGAACCCTAAACCTCTGGAATCTGACACTATCTCCAGAGAGAGTGTCAAAATTGAATTAAATTAGGGGACACCCGGTTGGTGTCTGCTACAGAACCGACTGCCTGCTTGGTGTGTGAGGAGAACCCTCACAGATGCGATGTCACACTGATCTGTGCTGTGAGAACACAGTAGGAGAAACTGAGTCTGAGTCAGGTTTGTGTTCCACTATATACTCAGAAATGGGTTCTACAGAAAGTGGGGTTTTTTGATTCCTTTCAGTGATTATAAAAATTTGAAAAATTAGTCCCTAGGAGAGTGTTTTTATATTCAAAACTCCTCAGGGAGGGTCAGAAAGTAGCATGAAAAAAACAGTAATTCCTGGGTGTTTAGGCATAGGGCTATAATCACAGCACTTTGAGAGGCTGAGGCAGGAAGACTGCAAGTTCAAGCCCAGCCTGGGCAACTGTGAGACACTGTCTCAAAATAAAAAATTGGAAAAAGCAAAATAAAACAAAACTCTGCAGATGTAGCTCAGTGCAAAGGTCTTGATTCAATCCCAGTATCTCTCTCTCTCTCTCTCTCTCACACACACACACACACACACACACACACACACTCTCTCTCTCTCTCGCAAATGCACACACACACACACACATACACAGAAGGAAAGAAAGAAGGGAGAAATGGAGGGAAGGACAGAAGTTGCTACTTACTGAATTCTTCTATGTTTGAAGCATTAAGTTCATAAAGCATATCTCATTTAATCCTCAAGGGCTCTATATGTATTTATCATTACCATTTTATTGACAGGAAAATCATGGCTTAATGGTTATTTCTGAAAGTCACAGAGGTTAAATACTGAATAGCCTGGATTTTAAAAGCAAAACTTATAGCTTCAGAAACTGGGTGTCTCACCTTCCAGGCTACTGACATTTTGGGCTAGGTAGCTCCATTGTGGGGCCTAAGCAGTTTGAGAAGATGTCTTATGCGCTAATATTTTCTTGGGGAGCAGGAGTTAAGAGTGAAGTAGCATAACAGAGAAAAAAAGAACCAACACAATGTAGCACAACATTTGGGCCCAACATTTGGGCCAGCAGTTTAGGGACAATAGGAGAAACTGTAGAAAATGCATCTCTAGATGGTCAGTGAAAGGTAGGAAAAAAGGAAGTATATACCTACTGGTTCCCACATCCCACTGATTCAAAGTTGGCCACAGCCTGTTAAATATTGCTCTCACAGCGGTTTGTACAGCCGGAGTCAATCCCCATGACAGACACTGCCACGGTGATGACAGAGAAACCCTGGCGCTCGAAGAAAGTGGTAAGCAGGAGGGGCCTAAGCAAGAAGTGAAGCTACCCACTACTATAAATGGAATGATTTTTAGTACTTCCATTTTTAGATGCTAATTACCAGAAAAAAGCTATGATTTCTGTATGTTAATCTTACATTCAGCCACACTATCAAGAACTATGCAATTTTTTCCTGAAAATATCTTTACTTTTTCCTAAATTTAAAAATTATACCTTAAAATCTCCGAGTACTATACACAGAAAAGTATACAAGTCATAAATATAAAGCATGAAAAATGGTAATAAAACAAACATATACCACTACCCAGATCAATAAATGGTTTATTACCAGAACTCCCTGGGCATACCCTTCACCCAAAAGTAACCATGATCCTGGCTTCTAACACTATACAATCACTTTACCTATTTCTGGATCTTACATAAATGAAGTTTTATATTTTTTTTACTTTTGTTTTCCTTCACTGAATATTTTATTTGTGAGATTCATCCACATAGGTTTGTTCTCTCTGTCTGATTTATGATATTCTATTGTTTGGCTAGAAAAAAATTTAACCATTCTATGGTTGATAGATATTTGAATAGTTTCTAATTTTGGGTTACTTAGAAATAAGCTGACATGAACATTCATGAGGAACCGACCAGGTACATAAACACTATGGAATAATGCCTCCAAGAGAAACTGGTGAGTCATAAGATATGGACTCAAGGCCACAGTTTTCCAAACTGGCTGTATAAATTACATTCCAACCCCTGGTGTAGGAGAATAACAGTTGCTTGCTGCTCCCAGGTTTACTAACCACAGAACTACTTGTCTATTTTAAGCCATTCCAGTGGGTTGGTACTGCATTATAACTTTAATTTGCATTTCTCTGATAACTACAGGTATAAAACAACTTTTCATAAATTTACTATTTGGAAATTCTTTTATGAAGTGCCGAGTCATATATTTGCCCTTTTTTCTTTTAGATGTGTGGCATCCCATGAGGAATTGTCAGAAAAATTGTATATATATATATATATATATATATATATATATATATATAAAACATACAAATTTGGGAACATGTAGACCCCAACAGTCTACATGTTCCTAAATTTACATGTTAATGGGATTTAGAAGCAAGGCCTTCGGGAAATTAGGGTTAAATGAGTTCATTAGGTTGGGGTCCTCATAATAGCATTAGTGGCTTTATAAGAAGACAGACCAGAACTAGCACACTTGGAAGACTTCTGTCATCTTATGAAAAACCAAGAGGGTCTTCAACAGATGATTAGAGTTCTAAGTCACTGATCATGAAAGGCAAAACCAGACCTTCACTGTCCAAAGTTCATGGAAGTTGGGAATTATGTGTGCTTCCTATCACTAACTGTTCAGCTTCCAATTATGACCTTTTGACAGTTTTCCATTTTTATTCAAACAAACAGCAGCAATAGAAGTGGTTTCTTTTGCTAGATTTTTTAGAATTCCAGTTACAGAACTGTAATGATTAATACTTATATGTGAATTTTTATAGCCCAGCATTATTGCACAATAGCCCTATAAGCTAGGTACTCTAGTGTCCGTTTTACAGACCAGGAAACTGAGACATGAAAAAATTAAGTAGTTTGCCCAAATTCACATACTATTAAGCACAGAAACAGAATCTGAACTCAGGCAGTTGGCCCTTAATTAGTACAATACTGTCTCTCAGTTTTAGTGAATGCTTGTATTTTTTTAAAGTCTGAGATAAAGTTGACTCACAAACAGCAAATAAGACCTTAAACTCTAATTTGAATCCAGAAAAATATAACCAAATTCCCAATTTCAGAGTAACTGACATTGAGAGTAGACTATTTTATGAAGTTTTACCCAAATTTGGCCAGAAATAGGTATTTTAAAAATCAGTTTATCTGTTTAATACTTTTATGTATTTATATTTTTTATATCATTTTTGATTCTTAAATGGCCTTGGCTTTATGGAAAATACTAGTATACAGTGATAAATTACAATGATATTTTCTGTGGTTCAATACAGCTATTAAAAAATCTGACATGAATCTTTATTTGACAGAAAATTTCACATGGAGTGGTAAAAAGGGAGATCATAAAAACAGCATGTATAACATGATACTAAATCTATTTTTTTTAGGGGTGGGGGATTTAGCTCAGTGGTAGAGTGTTCTCCTAGTAAGCACAAGGCCCCAAGTTCAATCCCCAGCACCCTCTCAAAATTTATTTTTTAAAACGTTACACCTAAATTTATGATAAACATCTAAACTAACAATTAGGTAGCAGAATTACTGGTGATTTTTTCCTACCTTCTTTAATTAAACCTTTTTTGTAAGCTGACCTTTTTATTGCTTTTTATAATCCATGGAATTGTACAATCAGCTTACTTTTACAAGAGGGGGAAATAAAGCTATTCTAATTCATTAAAAGCCCCATTCATAAGATGTTTTCACAAAATACTTGATTTTGTACAAGAGACAGAATAGTTGCAGCTGCTTTTCGAAGATTCCCTTGTTTGGTCTGCAAGTAGCACTGAAAGGATTTTATTTAAATTATTTACTAAACTATAATCAGAATTATATGAGCACAGTAATTTTATAACTATTGATCTTGCCTTTCGCAAATATGAAAGTGGTAAGGAAAAACTCAAACTTGCGATCCTCCTGCCTCAGCCTTTCTCAGTGCTGGGATAAAGACACACACTACTGTGACCAGCTCTAACTAAATTTCATCATGCTTTGAATATGCCAAGTTTGTTATTTTCTCTGAAAAGTACATTGCTTGATAAAGCTGTTTCTCTTCCTCTGGGCAGGTATAAATAGCAAAAGAAGATAACAATCATGTCTAACATTCTTAGATTTTGAGCATCCTATAGATAACTGTCCTTCCTTCATGTAGTCAAAATTAAAATTTAATCTTCTGAGAGTTTTCTTTTCTCTTTGACACTGTACATTTTAAAGATATACTATGAGATTCTGTACTTATTTTTTGGTTCTAGAAAGAGGCATGCCAGCACACGCCAAAAGTGGGTGTTCCTTCAAACATTACATAATATTTTAGAGGAAAGAAGAAAAAAATAGCAAGTAGTGTACTGAAAAGAGCCCCAGAAATCTTAAAATTCATCCACTCTATTATGACCAGCTGTACATTCTTACATAAATCATTTCTCATAAAAGCAGCTTTAAAACTAGATGATCAATTCAGTGAGTATTTTGTGAACACTCAAATGCAAAATACTACATTAGGCATGGTAGAGGTAAAGAGACTAAAACAAACAGATCATCCTGCAAGATTTCATAACCTAACAGGAAAAATAACATTTTGAAACAAGCCAGTTTCTTCCGTAATCAACTTCTTCTGGAATGTGACAACGTATTTTAAAGTTTCTAGGCAAATATAAGCTCTTTAAAACAAATTTTATAGGTCGGGGATTTAGCTCAGTGGTTAGAGTGCTTGCCTTGCAAGCACAAGGCCCCGAGTTTAATCCCTGGGACCAAAAAAAAAAAAAAAAAAGAATGAAAAACAAATTTTATAAAAAGCCAGGCCTGGGAAGGCACATGCCTGTAATCCCAGCACTTGGGAGGCTGAGGCAGTAAGATCACTATTAGTTCGAGGTCAGCCTAGGTTACATAGTGAGTTTAAGGCCAGCCTGAACTACATAGTGAGACTCTGTTTCAGAAAAGTCTTGTTCAACATTCAGGTCATGATGTACTATATAACCATAGCCAAATAGATTTAAGTGAAAGTTTTAATAATGTACATCTTATTTTATAGTTCAAGGTAGAAAAATAATAAAAGATTTTTTAAATATTATTTCAAAGATAATTAAGTCCTAAGTTTACTCATATTTTTAAAATTCCCTTCACAAAAGTTAATGAATACCTTACAGAGCAATTATTCACACTAGTAACCCACTGACCATGTCTGGTTACTCCGTTAACTAAGGACTATGAATGACACATTTACTATTTGGACAATGCAGCCATAAATAGGGAGAAAACACTCCTCAAAAATGAACCAGGGGTGAGGTTAAGAAAAAAATAGGCCAGTTCACAGAGACCCTAAACCACTCATGGGATGCACACAATTATCAAAAGCAGTTCGTTTTTCCATTAGAGAAACCAAGGAGATAAGCAGTGTTCTTTCCCCTACCTTTAATCTTTCAAGAACCCCATAATTCAAAAAAGATAAACAAGAATATCTGGATTATGCACTTCCCTACTGTAACATAAAGCAGCTGCTATTTAACCATGTGGTCAAAGCTAAGCATCTAACAAGCTATAAAAGTGGAAAAAATAATGGTATAAAATAGTAAGATTAATCCAACCAATAAACAGAATTTAAAGATAATCATTATCTCAAAAGACAAAGATGACTAACAGTCATTCTTTATTTTTTCATTTCAACATGCATTTACTGAAAACTTTTATATAAGAATGAATACAGGCCCACACCTGTAATCCCACCACTCTGGGAAGCCGAGGCAGGAGGATTACAAGTTTGAGCCCAGCCTGAGCAATTTAGTGACTTAGTGAGCACCTGTCTCAAAATTAAAATAAAGGGCTGGGAATGTGGCTCAGTATGAAAGACCCTGAGTTCAATTCCCACTGTGCGCCTCCCCCACCCCACCCTGCACACACATACACACCACAGAAAACATACAAACGGCCAATAAACATGAATGCTGCTCCTCTCTAGTAAAACAGGAGATTTAGTAAATTTAGTAAAATGCAAAAAGGAATGACAAGGGTTTGGCAAGGAGTTGAGGAAAAGGGACTGTCTTTACTGTTGGTAAAATAAAAAATAATCTGGAAAATCATTTTAAGAGCCAATTTGCTAATATTCACCAAAATGCAAAAAGTATGTATACCATTTCCTATTTTCACTTCTAGGAATTTAATCTGAAGAATATACTTTACCTAAAGGATATATTTGCTCACATATATTTATCAGAACTCGGTGTAGCACCTCTTTAAAATTTGGGGAAATAATGAAAATAGCCAATGATGACAGAATGATTAAGTCAATTCTGCCACATGCATACTAGGAAATATAATTCAGGATAAAAATTTTTATATTAGGTGAAAAAAACAAATCAAAGAATAGGACATATTGCTCATACATGCAGGCAATCTGAGTGTGTGTAAAGAACAGAACATATTATTCCTCAAATATCCTAGCTTCTCTGAAGTATTTACCATCATACCATAACACCCATGATCCCTTTTTGTCACTCCCCTACATTCAGAGAAAAATTTAGCAGAGAGATTTCGATCTCTTTCCAGCTATACAACTCTAGTGATCATTGCTACAGACTTCTATATCAGTGTGCTCTCAGTTCCTTCACCACTTCCTTAAAAATCTTTTCCTCCATCTTTCCTTGGCTATCTACTGCCATAGTTATACCCTAAAATTTGTGAAGTGCAATAACTAAACCACCATCCAATTTAACCACTTCCCCCTTAAGCCTCCCCATATTACAACCACCACTTCCCAGCCTTCCAGCTTTACTTGTATGCCAGTCATCTTACTTTTGTAATTCTTTCTCAACATCAAAACCTCCAGTCCACTGACCCTATTATTCTTTCACTGTCCATCTTCTATCTCATATCCTCACTTCCCTCCTTAAATAACCTAGATCCACAAGCAAAGACTATAATAACTTCCTTATATACACACACTGTCAAGTCTACTGCATCTCTCTGTCATACTACTAGCAAAATCCAAACACTGGTTAAACTTAACCTATTTATTACCCCCCAAAGTATCCTAACTGCTCTATTTTCTCCTTCCTTACTGAAAGAATTCTGTTTTCACTTAAGGAAGTTAATGTGCCTAGCTAAAACATTATGCTTTCCAGCCTCCCTAGCAGCAAGATAGAGACTGTGACATGGGACTATACAATAAATAAGGAGGGGAGGACCAGTCAAAGGGAGGGGAGGGAAAGGGAAAAAAAGAAAATCAAAATATAACATGCACAGGTACAACATCTCTATGATGAATATGATCATCATGTATATCTAAAATGTACCAATAAAATTTATAGAAAGAAAGAAGGAAAAAAGGGGAGAGGGAGGGAGAAAGAAAGAAAGAAAGAAAGAAAGAAAGAAAAGGAAGGACAGAAGGAAGGAAGGAAGGAAGGGAGGGAGGGAGGAAGGAAGGAAAGAAGGAAGTGAAATTACTGGGTAGTGGGTTTGGGGGAAAGCTTTGAAAGCGTTTAGAGCCAATTCAGCTAGCATGCACCCTTCTGCCCAGTTCCTGGATGTGATTCTAGAGAAGCAGCAGCCATCTCATACCACAAAGAGACAGGCACTCTTGACGATGTCTAAACAAACAAAACAAACAAAAGGAGTTTGAACTCTGATGTTATGGAGCTGCCACATGAGCCCTGGACTGTCTGTCTCCCATGTCTTTATTACCTGAGGAAAATATATAGATAGTAAAATAGCTATCATAGTGAAACAAGCTAACAAATCCATCTTCTCACATAGTTACTGATTTTTTGTTTGTTTTTATGGCAAGAGCAACTAAAATTTACTCATTTAGCAGCAATCTCAAACACCTAATTTGCTCAAGTTTCTACTATTCACAGTAAATATAATTTTTAAAGTAAATATAATTTTTGACTCTTAAACCCATACAGTTTATTTCTTGCACAGCAACATGAGTTTTTTTAAAGTTAAAAGATTATATTGCCTGTTTCTCAACACACCTAAAATAAATTAAGATGTTTTACTAGGTAAAATAGGCCTTCTTTGACCTAGCCCTTTAATGTCTCCCAACTTAACTCCTTCCAAATCCCCCTACCACCCTCTGACTCCATTTGTAAAAAATAAAATTTGTTAACTTTTTACAGCCCTTATAAAAGTTTTTACTCTCCTTAATGAGGCACAGAAAACAAAAAGTGTAATAATATGTTATACACCAAATTAGCAATAATGAGTAATATACAATTAACTTCCACTTACCATCCTTTGCTCAGGAGAAATATTTAAAGATGTTTCTCACCCAAAAACTCATCTAAATACAGTAGTTATAAATGTACTTCAATTTGTTTCAGAAAATTTGCATTCTAAAAGACATCTTTTTTCTATATCTTCATCCAAATTTAGTCTTTTAATTTTTTTATAACTTTGAGGGATATTTTATTTTTATTATTTTTTTAACCAAGAACATGTATTGGTACATTGTACATATAATGATCACATTCATCATGTTTGTTTTGTTCCTGTACGTGGTGCCTCTTGGTTCTCCCCTCTCTTCCCCACCCCTCCCATCTGTTCCCTCCATTCCTATTTACAGCAGGTTTATTCACATTTCTCCATGATTTCCCTTTCCCCTTTCTTTCTGTTTTTTCCCTTCCTGCTTTTCCCCCTTACCTCTTTCTAGTACTCCTCTCCTTTGTATATTATCTTCCTTTTATATAATATCTATTACACCTTTGAGGGATATTTTATATATCATATAATTCATCTATTCCAAGAGTATAATTCAATGATTTTTTAGTACATTTACAAAGTTATGGAACACATCATAAATCAGTTTTAGAAATCATCACTCCAATGAAATTATTCATGTCCATTTACTCTTAATCACTATTCCTACTCCATGGTCCAGTGACCCACTAATCAATCTATCTCTGTATATTTGTCTATTCTGGACATTTTCTACAGTAGAATGATACAATATATGGAATGTTTTTGTGGGGGGGGGTTGGGGATTGAACTCAGGGCCTTGTGCTTGCTAAGCAAGCGCTCTACCACTGAGCTAAATCCCCAACCCCTAATACATGGTTTTGAGGCAGGGAATAGCTAAGTAAAAGGCTGGAGAAAGAAGGAAGGAGCTGGCCTGCCTTTGAGTCTTGTTCAGTGCTAGATCTGAGGCATAAGATACTGAGAAAAACAGCAAAGCCCCACTAGAAGCCAGCTTTCAGGGACTAGATCCACTTTCTGAGTTAAACACTACTGGTCAATTCAGGACCAGGATGCCCAGATATAAATACAATGGAGGTGTTATGGTTTGTGTCTAGATGTCCCCCCAAAGTCTCATGTGGTAAGAGATAGCTAGATCTAGAGTGTGTGATTACTAAATTGATCTATTGATCGGTTTGACATGGTTCTGCTGGGATCAAGGATGTGAGACTGAGATTGGGGGTGGGAGTGTGGGCCGCCCTGAGGGCAGGTAGCCTAGATAAGAGATACAGGAAGAAGCTAACTAGCTGCTTGGTTGCATTGCTTATTTGCATACATTCCTTGCAATTCCTCACCTTACTTTGCGGCCGGTCGGCTGCCAGTCTGCCACGCTGCCCCGCCTCGGACCCAGCAGACTATAGACTAAAACCTCTGCAGACTGTGAGCTAATAAACCTTTCTTCCCCTAACCTTGGGTGTCAGATATTCTGTCCCAACAATGAGAGAAAAATAACTAAAACAGAATTTGGTACCAGAAGTGAGGTTGTTGCTGAGACTATACTTGACCATGTGGTTTAGCAGCCTTTAGAGTTGGCTTGCGGGAAGAAGAGTTAAGAAAACTTTAGAAATGAGGAAATTTACTGGTACAGAACAGGCTCAAGAGGTTTCTGCTGGGAAGAAGGACTGCGTTGCCTGTTAGACTCCAGACCATATATGTTATGGCTTGGCAGAAAGTTTGTCTGAATTTTGCTTGTGTCCAGAGACTTTGCCTGAGACTGAGATTAGGGGCGGCAGACTAATTAATCTTACAAAAGAAATTTCAAGGCAGTCTAATGTTGAGGCAGTGGCATGGCTATTGTTGGGGGCTTTTAGCCAGATTTATGTTGAAAACCAAGAGCAAACAGCCCAGCAGAATGATTCAAAATGTTATAAGTTTACACATAAAGGAAACACCAGTAAAGTTGTGGCCTACAAAAATAAAATGAAAGAGAGACTCGTTGCTGAAAAAACCAGCAAAGAAAAGCTGGGTATTTCAAAAGATAAAAGAAAAGATGGCCCAAGGACATCACAAGAAACAGCAAGACTCCAGCCTTTACAGCCTCAGAGTTAGAAAGGTGAAAGACTTTGCTTTAAGAAGAATGCCCCAGAGCGCCACCTTCTAGAATGGCGGAGGCCTAAGGAAGTTGTTCCTCGGGATTTGGTTCAGAACACTCAACAATCCAGACACATGACCACCACAGACAAACAAGAAAGAATCCTAGTTTCTGCTCCAGCTGGTGGCAGACCCTAGCATCATCCTCGTGGCCCTGGTTTTAGGTTCGTACAGAATACAAGAGTTGTGGGGTCAAAAAGGCTTCCACCCAGATTTCAGAGGAAGGCCTGGGAGGCCAGGCAGTGTGCCCCTGAGAGGGCAGTGTGTAAAGCTGTGAAGGTGAAGCCGAAGGTACACTAGAGACCCCAAAAGTTTAGAGAAGCCAAGAATATAAATCGCCTGAAAAAAACTACATCGAGAGAACAGAACCAGCCCAAGAGAGAAGCCATGGGAGCTGCTACCACTAGAAGTGCTGTAGGGGCGGAGCCACCCAAGCCCCTTAGAATTCAGACTTCACCACAGATTGCCTCTAATGCTGCACCTGGAACTACAGGACTTAATGTTTGCCCTGCGGGATTTCAGAATTGCTTTGGTCCCATTCCTTTATATCCCCCTATTTATACCTTTTGAGGTGGTAATGCTTATCTTGTGCCATTATATGTTAAAAGTGTTTAACCTTCTTTTCATTTATACAGGAGCTTACAGCTAAGAGTTTGCCTTAAATCTCAGAGGAAATTTTAGATTTAGACTTTTCAGCAATGCTGAAACTGTTAAGACTTTGACAACTCTTAGAGATAGACTAAATGCCTTTTGCATAATGGGCTATGCATGAGTCTTTAGGGGTCCAGGGGCAGAATGTTATGGTTTGTGTCTAGTTGTCCCCCCAAAGCCTCATGTGGTAAGAGATAGCTAGATCTAGAGTGTGTGATTACTAAATTGATCCATTGATCGGTTTGACATGGTTCTGCTGGGATCAAGGATGTGAGACTGAGATTGGGGGTGGGAGTGTGGGCCGCCCTGGGGGCAGGTAGCCTAGATAAGAGATACAGGAAGAAGCTAACTAGCTGCTTGTTTACATTGCTTATTTACATACATTCCTTACAATTCCTCACCTTACTTTGCGGCGGGTCGGCTGCCAGTCTGCCACGCTGCCCCGCCTCAGACCCAGCAAACTATAGACTAAAACCTCTACAGACTGTGAGCTAATAAACCTTTCTTCCCCTAACCTTGGGTGTCAGATATTCTGTCCCAACAACGAGAGAAAAATAACTAAAACAGGAGGTAACCAGGTAATTTAGCTTATATATCATAAGTCCCTAGCACGTGCCCAGTGGCCTTCTGCAACCCTTGGCCTGACCCCCAACCCTAATTACAATGTCACTGACTATGCAGACTTGACCCCACTGTGGGCTTCAGTCTCCATGCCATGATAATTCCTTTAACAGGCATAAAAGATCAAACCCCCACCACCCAACAGAGGGGCAGAGTAAAGACACTCATAGGCAGGAGTCACATCTTAGACCAAATCCTCCCCAAAGCCACCAATGCTGTAAGCTCTTCACTGGCTTACCCTCACTATGTGGAGTGTATCTTGTCTTTTCTCTTTCAAATAAATCACTGATCCCACTTCTACTCTTGGGTGCCCTGCTCAATTCTTTGTTTAGGACATCAAGAACTTAGAAAGATCCCCATCGACAGTTTCTTTTATGTGGCTTCTTTCACTTCACATCATTTTGAGGATCATCCTCTTGGTACCACATACCAGTCATTCATTCCTTTTTATTGGTGAATAGTATTCCTTTATGTGGATATGCCAGATAAGTGCCCTTAGATTTTTTTGACTTGAATTTCTATTTTCCAGGTGTTACACTTGATATAGGATAACTTGAGTACTTGGGGTGCAATTATTATTACTATTAATCCCTGCAGTGGTAGTAGAGGGAGAGGGCTAAGGAAGTATAATACAAATCCAGCAATATATGAGGTGTGATAGAAATATACAGTGATTGTTTTAAGAAAAATTTATTACAGTAAAAGACAACATTGCCATTAATTCTCCTCAAAATATTCCCCCTCATTTTGAACACATTTATCCCACTGTTCTTGCCACTTTCTGTAGCAGCTCTGGAAGTCCTTTTCCATTAGTGTCTTTACAAAGTATCACAAAAACTATAGTGAATGCTGCTGCTGAGTGTCATCCAATGGAAAGGCAGGTTAATAAAATATTACAGTGTGTCTCATCCACTTCATCCACTGTCTCTGGTACTGTGTGACTTCCAGCTCTTCCTCAAAGTCAAAATGACCATGAAAGGTAAACATTTTGAATAGATGGAAGACATCAAGCCAGCTATGACAGCAGAACTAAAGAAACTCATGAGAAAGGACTACCAGAACTGCTTGAGAAAGGGGTAAGAACAATGGCCTAAGTGTGACTGAAGTGACGGGAGTATTCTGAGGGGAATTAATAACAATGTGTCTTTTACTGTAATAAAGCTTTAAAATTTTAAAAATTCACTGTATTTTTTTAATTGTACCTCAAACTTCTTTTACTTCGTGTTTGAAGTCTTACGTAGGTGATTCTCAGACAATTAATTTGAAAACAATAATAATGATAATATTATGTAGATGTAGCTAGAATCTTCCCATAGCAAATGGCAAAATTTTCTAATTAGGAAATTATTTCATCAGTCCCTTACTGACCTCCAATATGACTCTTCTGGAGTACTTTTTAATAGAATGAAAGCAATAAAAGATAATACTATCTAGAGTCATTAAAATAACCTTTCAAGATAAGGAAAAACAATACAGGCAATTACTACCAAAGCCACTTGTTAAAGGTATCAAGAATATTCTTCTTAGTTGCCAGTTATTATAAAAGGTGTGTGATAGGCCCTATGAGCTAGGTATATTTTCATCTTTCAAAAGAGAACTAAAAAGGGGTCCTTGAAGTTTACTTCTATTGTAATTCCCAATCTAACTGGCTGGTATAAAATATATAGTATAAATAAAGACAGGCTCTGCACTGTAAATTTTTCAAAATCCAATGAATCATAATTATTTCAATGTACCTCAAGAAAATACATCCCTATAATATATGTACTATACCTTTCGCAGGCATTCATATTCCTCACGAAGTTCCCCAGGCTTGCTCAGTTTGATTGGTGCTCTGAATATAAACTCTGGAGGAAAAGGAAAAAAAAGTAATTTTTAACAAGATTTAACAGGAAGCACCAAGACCTTGTCCTATTCACAAGTAACATTAAAAACTGTGGTCATCTTGATTTGAATATTCCTTCACTCATTTAACAAATATATTAAAGGTTATCAATCAGGCACTATTCTAAGTACTGGAAGAAGAACTGAACAAATGTAGTTCCTGCTCTCACAGAGCTTTATAATCTTATGGAGGGAACAGACAACCAGCAAATGTTCATACATACTAAAACTTGTGACGATAAGTGCTGTAGGAAAAAAATAAAAGTAGGGTAGAGGAAAAGGTTATTTTATACAGAGTGGGCTGGTATGGGCTCACTGATAAAGTAATATCTATGTTAAAACCCTGGAGGAAAAACTATATTCAAAGCTCTTAATTCAATGATACTAAATAACATTTTAAATGAGCTCAGGTTTTGATCATTATACTGTATTTTTCTGTGACTCAACACTGCTAAAATATTGTCCTGTGTATAAGCTGTATACGGTCTTGTACCTTGTATATACTTTCAGTATGTAACTTGATTTTTTTTTTAACCCTAAAAGCCTTCAGTGGTTTTGACCTATCAACAGAATAAACTCAAAATTCAACATGACTTTCAAGGTTGTCCAGAAACTGACCACTTGAACTTTCTAAAACATTTTCTCTCTCAACCCTTAACTATCTAGTCACAAAATATACATATGCTATGTATTTTTAAACTTTCATGCCGTTTTCTCAGCCAACATTCTGTCTTCTCCCATTCTGTCTCTATATTTTTAAATCTAAGATATCAGGACTATAGGAAGTACACAAGACACATTCATTATATAAATGGATGATAAAAATTTAAAACAGGAATAAAAGATAAGTCTTAAATGTCATCAGAAAAGAGGGGAAAGTACACACTTCTGTTTCCCTAAATGTATATCACACTTCTTTATATCCTTTCTATACATTTAGTAGTCTAAATATAGCAATAAGTTTAAAACTTAATGATAACTACATTCCACTGAGATTTGATGAATGTTCTAGAAAAGTAAGCACCTCAAAAGGTTGCTTTTTGTCCTTTTTCACTAGTCTCAAGTATTGTACAAAGACAGAAGAATATAGAAGACACAAAGCTCTACCAATCACTAAAGAACTGTTAAATCCTAAGTTTGAAAGACAACCATTCCATTGTCTTCACCCACAAAAAAAATTTCCTGATGACTATTTTTGTCATATCCTTTAAGCACACTTCCAACTATAGGCAATAATAATTAAAATTAGATGGTGCAAAAAGGGGGGGGGGAGAAGCCTTAGAGCAAAGAAATACTTTAAATGCATTTACTGAAAACCTATTATATGCAAGATTCTTCACATATATTCTCTCAATTTTCACAGAAACTTTATTATACTATACCCATTTTGCAATAAGGAAACTGAGGGGTTAAAAATGATTAGCTCAAGACTACAAAGCTAGTGCCAGACAAAGCAAGGAGACTAGCTCTAACAGGAGTAAGGAGGGAAATGATATGATGATTAAAAAGACAACCAACTGGAGTTCAGCCAAATCTCTCCCCCCCCCACTACAAACTCCCACTGTGGTAGCTTCCTTTGAAAAGTACTCCTTATTATAATTTTTTTTAAAAAATCATTCATTTGTATGAACCCACACCACAGCAAACAATTATAAGGAGAAATTAATCCAAAATTATGGTAAGAAGTTTTAACATACCAAAATTTTAAAACACAGATTAGGCAAACGAAAAGCAGTAAGTATATAGAAATATTCACATAAAATTAATTAACTTTTTTTAGACAGGGTCTCACTACGCAGTCCGGGCTGGGCTCAAACTCATGGCAATCCTCCTGCCTCAGCCTCCTGAGTGCTGGTATTACATTGTGTGCCACCACCCCCAGCTAAAATTTTTAGTCATATATATTTATATGTGTATGCACACCGTGAAAAGAATATACATTCCTTAAAGCAAACAAGGAATAATTTAAAGTATTAGTGATATACTAAGTCACAAACAGGTCTCAAAAAATTTCAAAAAACTCATACTACACAGACTTTGCTCTTGATTCTGGCTACCATTCTGTACGCCTAATTTTCTACTGGTCTGCTGACTGTGTTATTCATATTCTTTCTTAATACATGCCTTTTCTGGTCAAACTTGGTGGGCAGACCTCTGTTTATTACAATTAACAATCTTGGTTGGTTCCGTTTTTCATGTAGTACTTTGAAATAACCAGAAACCAGTACATAGTAAAACTGGTTAAGAAAGAGAGAGAGAGAAGATAAAATAATACTCAGAATGAAAAGGTGAATGTAAATACAGATATCAGAGGTATGTTTAAATCTCCAGAGACTATTGAAACAACCAACTGGATTTCAGCCAATAATGGTTGCTATAATGAGAGAGAGAGATACATATATCTTTGCACATCTGCAAGTATATCCTATACCCATAAGATAAACTGCTGGAATCAGAATCACTGGGTCAAAGAATAATGTGCTTTTTAACAGACAACCCCAAATCATCCTTCCTAAAGCCTCTACTAATTCATAGTCCTATAGTAATACATGAGAATGCCCTTTTTTCACAGCTTTTCCAACTTGAGAGTTGAAAATTTTAACTGTCAACCTCAAAAGTAAAAATTATGTGTCTTATATATTTATTTTGAGAGAAACTGAGTGCTTTTCATATAGTTAAAAGTAGTTTACATTTCTTTTGCTAGGAAATGTATATGCATTTCCTTTATTCCTTCTATTAACTTTCTCTTGACTAGTTAAAACTCTTTCTACATAAGGAAAACTAGTCCTATGTCACATGAATAGTGATATTTTTCCTAATTTATCTTTGTGCTGACTTTGGGGTTTTTTTGTAGTTATATTACTCAAACTTCTTTTTTTACAGCTTCTGCATTTTGTATCATATTTGGAGAGATCTCCTCTAGTCAAGATACAATATATTCTATCATAGTTTCTTTGAGTACAAACTATAAGATTCAACACATACCTACTGTAAAAAAATTCTAAATATTTTTATATGGGAAGTAACATAAGGAACATAATCTTATTCAGGCTGATAATTTTAATTTATTGTTGGAGGATTTGCTCTTTCTAAATGGTTCTTGCTGATATTTAGTACAAAGTGTCTCAAGAGGTTAACATCTTTATCTTTTATACAGTGTAAATAATATAAAATTAAAAACCTAATCCCCAGTATATTAGCTTTTGCGCTTTGGATAAAATCAGTCTCAACCTCCTCTTCTGCAAAATCAGAATAACAGTAAACATAATTCTGATTAATAATAATAATATCCCGAGTTCAATCCTCAGTACCAAAATAATATCACAACAGGCTATTACATGGATCAAATGAGTGCAATGAGAGTGAAAACACCTCAAAACTGTACAGTTCAGCTAG
This sequence comes from Hystrix cristata, assembly GCA_004026905.1. Taxonomy (NCBI): domain Eukaryota; kingdom Metazoa; phylum Chordata; class Mammalia; order Rodentia; family Hystricidae; genus Hystrix; species Hystrix cristata. Next base: position 28,202 of record PVJO010003282.1, on the reverse strand, counting down.
TACAGTGGCACACAACACAATTTATTAAGTATAAAATTGTCACTAAGTATGGTGGTACACGTCTGTAATCTCAGAGACTCGGAGTCTGAGGCAAAAGGATCACAAGTTAGAGGCCAGCCTGAGCAACTTACACAGACCCTGTCTCAAAAATAAACAGCACTGGAGATGTACTCAATGGTGAGCACCCTGGGTTCAATACCCAGTACTGCAAAATAAATTTCTTTTTTTTAAATCTCAAAGTTTATATAAGGCTAAGCAGGAACTCAGCATACTTAACTGAAATCTTACTATGCCTCTGATTTATTTGAGATCAAAATGAAGGGATAATGAGGTATCAATTTATATTCACCAAAAGTAGTACTGATATACATCAGCTTAATCTTGGGTTAGAATTAATGAAGTTTTTACTTTAAGTATACAAAATGTTATACAGTCAAGATCATTTTTTGGTCCAACAAGATTGTGCTAAATTATTAAATGACATCATGGCCAAAACCTCAAGAATTACATAGATAGCTTAAAATACTTCTTGAATACTGAAAGATTTACACATAAAAAGTTGTGAATTGGTCCAATCTGACATTAATTTAAACATTTAATCTTAATCCCTATTTTATAAATGCCCTCTAGAAACACCAAGAAGAAAAAAAAATCCCATTTTTTTCTTCCCTGGGAGCTTGCAAAACGAGCAAACTACTGGGTTCAAATACTTGCTCTGTCAATTAAATGAAAGTATTTACAAATGTTGGAGCTTCCCTTTGCCTTGGTCTCGTCATCTATCAAATGGAGATCAAAATACTAGCCAACCTACCTCATATGAAAGCAGAATACCAGAATTAAAAGTAGTAGTAGTGGTGGTAACCAGTGAAGAATCCCTACAATAAATAAAAACAGCTACCATTTAATCAGAGCATACTACATGCTAAATGTTGTGCACACACACATATACGACACGCTGCAGAAAACAGCTGACACAGCAAACCTAACTACCTTGGCTGATGCTCAGGAACTTGGATTCCAGGAGGGCTTCCAGCCTCCCCAACAGTTAGGAGCAGTTCACTATACCTAAAACGTAGATAGAATCAATATGCTAACCCTAACCCTAACCCTAACCCTAAGCACTAAGTCTCTAACAATGTTCCCTGGCTGGCAGTATTTCCCACGTTGCATCCCCTTGTTGTGAGAATTAAACATGACTGGGTGTGCCTCCATTGAGAGGACTGGAAGCCAGCACCTGGTTTTCCCCAGACTTTTTTCCCAAACGCCTTTTCCCTTGCTGATTTTGCTCTGTAGCCTTTGACTGCAATAAATTACACTTGTGAGTACAACTATGGGCTGAGTCCAGAAAGTGCTCCTAGCACCCACTGAAACTGTGGGTGGTCTATGGGAAAACACACACACACACACACACACACACACACACGCACATGCACATGCACACACATGTGCCATGGTCTTAAAATCTCTTTAGATCTCAGTTTCTACCTGCAAAATCAAAGGAATATATTAATTTCTAAAGCTAATGATTCACTAACAATGCTTAAAAATTTTTTTTGGTTTTTGAGACAGGGTCACATTATTCAGTCTATACCGAACTCATTACATAGCTCAGGCTGGCCTCTAACTCGAGATCACCGTGCCTCAGCATCCTGAGTGCTAGGATTACAGATGCACACCACTATGACCAGCCAGGAACAATATGTCATTTTCATTTCCTACTTAGTACGTTTCTCTAGGTTCTGTAAAACTCCATTAAAATTTAGTATTATGAATAAAATGCTATGAGGATTTTAAACTTACATAAGAGGTACAGTATCAAAAATAATTTGAATCCCTATGAAATTTGATATAATACTACTCCTGGATTCATAAGGCCAGAAAAGTGATACTCTCCCCTTTTAAATCAGTCTTTCATAATGTCGCTTACATTTGAACGTAGACTATGTATACAGCACTTAGCATTATTAATTATACTAAAATAATTAATATTAATCATACTAAAATAATTAATATTAATCTTTCAGGTTCCCTGATTTTTAATAAACAACAATCATTTATGATAAAATAGCTTGTATCTGCTGATGTGGGACTTAGTCTTTACTTCCCTTACCATTGTACGTAGGGTCATGTGTCGGCTTCCTCTAACCCAAAAGAGGAAATTGTGGTTGAAATACCAACAATATTACTACAAAGCACAGCAACAAGATGTCAAGTCATAACCAAGAAAAAGCAATACAACTCTGCTTAGTCCAAAGGAGTTAGTCGCAAAACCACCAGTCCCTCCAAGCGCTATTACAGGGATTTTCAAGTGTTTCACAAAGCAACCACTCACACTTCTTTTACCTTACAGGGAAAAAAAAATGCTGGAAACTACTTTAAACATCTCTGAAGCCAGGCGTGGTGGTTCACACCTGTAATCCCAGCACAAGGGAGGCTGAGGCAGGAGGACTGCTGTCAGTTTGAGGCCAGCCTGGGCTACATAGTGCATTTAAGGCCAACCTTAACTACATAATGAGACCTTGTCTCAAAAAAAACAAAAAACAAAAACAAAAACGTCACTGACATGTTGATTATCTTAGTATTCACAAATGAATTCAATGGTTAAAATACTTTCTTAATGCCTATCCTCTGACAATAACTATGTAAAACAGGAAGAGAAATTTTGTAAAGATCCGATACCTTAAGAACAATACACACCCATGGCCAATCACCTAAACTGAGTATTGTACTCAGTCTAATGTGAATTGTAGTGACAGCTATGCTTCCTTAAAGGTCTTTCCTGAAAAAAGATTCTTCTCTGGGGCGAGGTGACTGGTCATTAATATACACGACAAACTACCAGACAAAAATTTTGCTAACTATACCAAATCATGTGTCACTGCCAAGGCATCCATATTCAATACAATATTAGAAAAAGAACCTCACTCAATTGTATCAGGAAGGCACTGTTTAACAACTCTTGAATCCAAAGGAGATGATCCCTTGGTACTTGGTTATGCCTGAATTTTTACCCCAGGTTTAATTTGTTATGAGTATAGCAGAATGAAAAAGAACTTTGGATTTAAAAAAAATCTTAAGACTTACTGAGTTTTAGGTCCTAATTTGAATAGTCCCACTTAGTATACATTTGTCCTTGAACAAATAAAAAACTTCTTTGAACTTGAATTTCCTCATCTGTAACAACCGTATCTCAGAACTAGCAGCCAAGCATGTGGTACATCCCTGTAATCCCAGTGACTCAGAAACTGAAGCAGGATGATGGCTGAAGTTTGAGACTAGTCTGGGCAACTCAGCAAGACCCTGTCTCACAATAAAAAATAAAGGGCTGAGGATGTAGCTCAATGGTAGACTGCCCCTGGGTTCAACATGTAGTAACACATGCACATGTGCACACACACAAAAGTTTACAAGCCGTTAACCATTTGGTGAATTATTTTGCATTATGGAAAAATGATTGTATTAACATCTGCTATAAAATAGATAGGGAATAATGTATTTTCCTTAAACATAGAGGGTTAATTTTCTATCATCACAAGAGTTAGTTCTATAACACTCATATTTCAATGTAATTTAAGAAGTTACCCATATGACAGGGTCTCTGCCCACCTCTTCAGCTTCATATCACTTCATTCCCTCTCTATTTTATATTCCATCAACACTTTATGATTCCTGAGCCAAACATATCTTTCTGCCTCCATGCCTCTCTGCCTGAAATGCTCTCACCTTCCACTCATACATTCCACAGCCACCTCCCACCAGGCTAAAAACAGCTCATCCTTAAAACTCAGTTTAAATTTCTACAGAGCACAAGACAATAAAACAAGGCCAAAAGAAAGGTGGAAAAAATATCTGCCACATACATAATAAATGGCTAATTTCCATCTCTATCACCACCAGCAGCACTGTTACTTATAGGATGCCAGGCCCATTTCTAACTCATTCAGTTTTCATAATGACTATATGGAGAGGTGCTTTTATTAACACTATTTTACAGATGAGAAAACTGAGGCACACGGAGTTTCAATTTGCCAAGGGCATATTTCTGTAAGTGAAAGAGCTATGACTGAAACCCAGGCAATCTGAACTCAGGGTCTGTGCTCTCACTCACTATGCCAGATAGATAGATGACAGACAGACAGACAGGTACCTAACAACCTTATACAACAATAGACAAATGATACAAACAGCCCATTTATATTATAGATAAATGAAAACCTTAAAAATACAATACTTTCGTGTATCAGATTGGAAAAGACTAAAAAGTCTAACACACAGTTGGCAAGGGGATCCTTTCTCTTGAAGGCATGTGTGCATGTGTGTCTGTGTGTGTGTAAAGATATGTACAAAAATATTCACTGCAGATCACTCACAATACTGAAGACGAAACAAACTAAATTTCCTTTGAAAACAGACATATAAATTATTAGATAACCAGGACACCATGGGTCTATTTCCATATTGTCTGTTTTTAGTCCTGCCTAGTAATTTTGGTTAAAATGCCACTCATCACATATGACAAACTGTAGAAGCTCTGGATGGTGTAATTTTCCTGCAGAGGCTTCACCACGTTCTCTGAAAGCAGTGAGAATCAGGCAGATTATCTTACAATCCAAACAAGACACGAGCTGATTCGAGGCCTGCTACAGTCTTTGCAAAGCTCGTAAAGCTTTCTCTACCTTTGCCTGTACCCCTCCAGGGGTTGAATGAGAGTCCAGTCTGCTTACCAGGCCTACCTTCCTTGGAATCCTGAACCTTTCCCTCCTCAACACTGAAGAACTGCTAAAAGTCTGCCCTGTTTTTCAGCAGCTTTCTCCCAGGCTGCTAAGCCCTTCTCTCTACACAGTGTAACAATCAGCAAATGCCTCACAGGAAAAAGCAGGTGGAGGGATGCACTTCCCTTCTTTCGAGGATCCTGGCCTCTCAAATTCTGGTTGCCATGGAAGCCTTGAACTATAATTTTTGTAACACAGCCTGACAAAGAAAGCTCTTCTGACTTTTCTGCCTCTTGATAGCTGCTCTCTGCCTTGGCCAAGAATCCACAAATGTCTGAAATCCTGGCTGCCTTGGCAACTCGCAGTGCTTTCACGTAGGGTTTTATTTTCTAAATCAAGCTTTTCTAGCTATTCTCAGCAGGAGTTTTTGTCTGCTGCAATCTGTTCCACTGTAGCCAGAAGCAAAATCTACATCCCTCATAAGCAGTGGAGAAAACAAGATTTTTATGATGAAACCAGAAATCAAAAGATGAGGCAGAACTACTTTTTAGAAGCAGAAGATGGAGCACATCATAAGGCAAATGTGCATTCATAAGTAAACCTAAAGGAAGAAAAAAAGTCAAAAAAGGTTGACTTAATGAAGGTAAGGCTTCCTGGAAGAGGTGAATCCAGGTAGGCATCAGGAAAAAGATAGGTATTCCCAGCACAAAAAACTACATGAGCAAAGGCAGAAATGAGTGTTTGTCAGAAAGAATGAGCCTGGGTAGAGAGCAGCTGGAGGTAATGTTGGGGAGATGAGATCGAAGCAGCTGATGAGAAGGCTTAAATGCCCAGCACTGGAGCCTCAGAATTACTTCTAGAAACAAAACACTTAGATATTTCTGAAGAATATGGAAGAAATGGCATGAAACTCTTTTCTAAGATTAATCTAAAAATGGTAATAAGGATGGAATGCACAATCCTTATTGACTGAACATAATAATAAGACATGTAATAATGAAAGAAGAATGAAGAAACAGATCTAATAGATCTGTGGGAAAACTGGAAGGAGGAAGTAGTCTCTAAAAGGGCTACAAAGTGGTAGTATGGACTCAAAAAAGAAGCTAATGAAGAGATCCTACTTCCATCTTACCTATATTAAAGTTCTAATGAGAAAGGACATCAAAGTAGAAATGTCTTGTGGGCAGCTGAGTACAGCACTGGAACTAAGAGGATTAGATCTATATATGTTAGAAGGTTCACTTAGACATGTTACCAAAAACCGTAGAAGCAGATTCTTGGATGAAGCCTATAAAGGACTAGAGAAAGAGCAGAAAAGGGGAGTTACACACAGAAGTTAAGGGGCTTCCAAGTCAGGTACAAAAAGACAGGAAACTACAAAAGAACAGGAAAGCAAGAACCAGCAAAATTTTTAAAAAGTAATACTATCTGTCAACTACAGCAGAATAATCAAATCAATGTGGCTAGAAGTCCTTACTGACAGGTCATTTGAAGATGTAAATAATCCCAAAGGGTTAAGAGGTTAAAGAGGGAATGAGCTGTGAAGAAAAACAAAAATAGAAAATATTCCTTTGAAAGTCAAGAAAGGAATATAATAAAAAGTAGAACATATGCAGTCCAAGTCCTAAAGAAATTTACAATCTTACAAGGGAAGGAAAAAACAACCACAGAACATGAGTTACATAACTAAATACTACTAGTTTACTGTAGTGCGCTGAAAAGAAAGATTTGTTGTATTATATATTTGTTTCTTTTTTGTAAGAATCCTTTTGGTTTATGCCCTGTACCCTGAGTAACTACTTTTGAAGATAATGATACACAATGTAGTAACTACTGCTATTCTCTTATTTGAAATTTTGTTTTATTTTTTCATAAAGTAAAAAAATTAAAAAAAGAAATAACTCAATGCTGCATAGAACAAAATGTGGAAATACACAAAAAAGGAAGACAAGGAATTAAAGGGTCCCCCTTTATCCATGGTTTCACTTTCCACAATTTTAGTTACTGTTGGTCACCTGTAGTCTGAGAATATTATATGGAAATTTTCAGAAATAAACAATTCATAAGTTTTAATAATTCTTATTATAGTATACAGTTATAGTTATTCTGTTTTATTGATATAATCCCTTACTGTACTTAATTCATAAATTAAACTTTATCACAGATATGTATATACAGGAAAAAAACAGTACAGTAAACATAGAGTTTGGTACTCTCTGTGGTTTCAGGCATCCACTAAGGTCTTGGAACGTATCCTCAGCAGATGAGAGAGGAATATTATATCTCTTCTACAACAAAGCAGATGTAGACAGGAAACAAAAGGACATTATCAGTATCAGTCTCAAGTCGGCCTGTGGATACTACCTACCAAACTTCTGAACAACCACTGCAAATAGAACATGTGAAAAATGAAATTTTAATGTTAAATTAAGCATACCATTCAGTGGAAATACAGGGAATAAATCCCAAATGTATGTGAATGCAAACAAAAGTGGTTTCCACTTGATCTACTATTTTTTGGTTTACTCCTTGTGACTCTCCCAGAATACAGATGACAGCCAAATACCAATTGTATTAAACTATTGCAATTGCTCACTTACCAACTTGCCCAAGACAAGGAACAATTTACAGTACGCAATACCAAGAGTGTTTACCTGGGAAGAAGAGGAAGTACACAGAAAAAAGTTAAAAACTAGTAAAACTTAATGTCAAATTTTAAGACTGCTTACTTAATTAATGCTTCTGATGATGACTGCATTAAATTTCACTGTTTGGGTTTTTTAACTGTCCTTTAGCAAAGAATTAATCAAATCAAAATGGCACAGTCCACACACCCAAGAACTTTAAAAATGTTTGTAATTTTTGATGCAGTAACTTAATTTCTAAGAATCTATTAGGAAAATCATCCAAAACAGAAAAACTTTAACATAAAATATTTTCACTGCAACCTTGTTCATGATTGCAAAATAAAAACCAATAATAACCTCAATATCCAACACTGAGGAAATGGTCAGGCTATGGACAGTTCATACAATGTACTATTCAGCTATTAAAATTATCTAGAGTTTTTTTAATGAGATATCACTTTAATAAAATGGGAAGTCATTTGGGTTAAGTGAAAGATGAAAGTCACCAAACTAAGTATGCCTCATCTCAAATATGAGGCAACATTAAACACAGAAATGGCAAAAACATGCTAGAAAAGAAACAGTGACATAGTTGTAGAACTTAAAAGGGGAGAAAAAGAAAGTAATAGTGGTAACATTAAATTATCATACAAAAGTGTGTAAGAATAATGGAAACAGTCACTAAAGATTAGTAGATTAAAGAGAGAATGAGCAGTGAGGAAGAAAGGTATTGTGGGAAGAGAAAATACACCAAGAAAAGGCATGAGACCCTTTCTTCCTTTCCCCGAAACATTTATAATGTAGTTTGTTAACTAAGAAAAACTCATAAAACATTTTTAAAACAGATTTAAATAACTATGGAAACGACGGCAGAGTTACACAGAATAAACGACTGCCAAATCAATCTTACAAATGTTGCAGTAAGAGTCCATAGGAGGAAGAGAACAGAGCTGGGAAAGAGAGGCAACACTTTCAGAAGATGGGATGAAGCAGGATCTAGCCTGCTGGTCATAGTTTGCCAACCCCTAAATCAGAGGAAGACAAAGACAGTTGAGATCAACAGGATTTGCAAAAATAGATATAAGACAAGGGTAGAGTCAAGGCAAATAAATTTCCTTGTTGAATACAGGAGTGGCCCAAACAAAAAGGCATTATTATTAGGCAACCTACATTGGACCAGCATAGTAAAAAAACAACAAGAGGCACATATTAAAGAGACCACAGAATCAAATGTAGGTCTAAGAATACTGCTAAGATGAGGAGGTTGGACCTCAAGGTCTTTTACCCTACATGAACAAAGATCATGTACCTATCCTCACCACATCCACCACCACGGTACCAAATCCTTTGGACTTCATTTCTGCGGTTTGAAGCAAAGCATCATTAACAATACTCCATAGGGTAAAATGATACAAAATTAGAGTGCAGGTTTTAGAATCAAGCACAGCTGCATTCAAATCTACCACTTCCTGGCTACATATCCACCAATATCTATCTTTGCTAAGCATGCTTCTTCATCCATAAAACAGAGTATTACCGACCTGAACAGAGTTTTTCATCTCATCTAATCTTCCAATATTATTTGGTATAGACCCTGAGGGCATTCAACAGTGTCCTATTTTGCCTCCCTGTCTCTCAGACTATCTTTACATCTATTTTCAACATTGCTTCCCTAGTTCCCTATAAAGAAGGCTGACCCTGTCACTCAATTGCTTAATAGCTTTTATTGGTCTCCCATTAGCTACAAGGTTTATATACAGGACCCAATCTATGACTCTGGCCACATCTTCCCTTATTCCAACAAAAGTTCTTTCCTACCCAAGCCTCAATCATCTCTCACTATTCCTAGACAGGCCATATCTTGTCTTCACTATGATTTATACATGCCGCTTCTTCCCAGAATGGTTTTTTCTTCCTTTCACAATATGAGGCTTTCCTATTCATACTTCGAAACTCTGTTCACTGCCTTCTTTGCAAAGTTTTTTCCACTAATCCACAAAGAATCACATTAGCTGTCTATTGGCCCTCACATACCTCAACTGTAGTGGCATTTACTACATGTGTTTCAATGATTCGAACTTGTCTCTGACTCCCTAAACTTGAAGATAGGGATGATTTCTCTGTCTGTACCTCAATATCAGACAAGGCCTTTAAAATTTTTTATTGAATGAACCAATGGAAAATCTAATACCAGCACCATTTTGTACTAGGTCTTTTAAAGAATATGCTGTCTGAAGAGATCTGAATTTAATACAGCTTTTCTTTCCTGACAGACAGAAAGATGATGAGAATGGTAAAGGAATTATGATATGAAGAGAACCATTCAAGAAGCTTTTTAGGACTTTTTTCCCTTCATTAAGCATTAACTGAGTGTCTAATACATTCTGTGGTACCATATTATGTGCTAAATCCACAAATCCATAATCCCTAACTTCAGGATGCTCAGTGTAGTGTCACAGATACACAAGCAAGGAACTGAAATCCAGTGAAATGAGGGATGCATAAGCTCAAGTGGTGGCACAAAGGAATAATCAATTCCTATGTGAAACAAAGTCATATATATTTCACATAGTTTTAAAGCATATATATTTCACATAGTCTTAAAAGGTGAGTATAAATTTGACAAGCAGATAAGAGGGAAGAGTGTCTCAGGAAGAATAATCACAGGTGACAAATAAAAACCTTAGAAAAGCATAATATATCCCAAGAAGTCTAAATAGTATGGTATGACCAGAATCTTGAGGAAGAGAAGAAATAGAATGAAGAGATGAATTTTAGAAGTTTAGCCTAAATACAGAAATGATCATGGTCTTTAATACCTGAATCCTGAAACTAGGGAAGCAGATTTTGATTCACCAGAAAAGAAAATTTCAAAGGACTGAAACTATACCAAAAGAGAGCAAAAGCACAAATTCAGAGAAGTAGAAGTTTCCCTATTCATGAATAAGATCAATCCCTCCAACAGTGTTCCAGATCTCATCTTCCCTTACCTCTTTACAAACTTAGCTTATTCAATTTTCTCCATCATCTCCAGCACCATCCATTTCTCCCTCTCTATAATATACACATGTGACATATATTTATTAGTGACTTGATATCATCTATTTTAAAAATACTCGAGCTCTTGTTGCCCAGCAAGCACTGACCCATTTCTCTGTCTCTTTAAATTCCTCCAAAGATTGTCTAGATAATACTCATTGTTTAGATTCTATTAGAGCATCCCCCCCACCCCCGCACTACTCTACTAAGTCTGGTTTTTTAAAAAGTCACCAAGAAAAACCTTTAAGGTACCTTAAACTAGGCACAGAGTATACAGGCACAAAAGAGTTCAATGGATGCGTATAACCTGATATGCAAACTGAATCTTAAGAACTAAAAATCTTTAAAAGCAAAGAACAGGGCTGGGGATTTAGCTCAGTGATTAGAGTGCTTGCCTTGCAAGCACAAGGGCCTGAGTTCGATCCCGGCACCACAAAAAAAAAAAAAGTAAAAGCAAAGAACAAAAAGCAAAAACAAAACTAATGATAGCCTTACTGATGGTATCACTTTAGGATAAACTGGCTCAACTTTATCATACAACTATTGTTAACAATAATACTACCCACTTCCTCTGGAAAACAAGAAGGAAGAGTGGGATGTTGAAATTCAGCAGCTTTGTACCATCTTCATCAGTATGAATAATCAACAAATACTATTCTTTACTTTCACATCCCCATCACAAGTATCTAACACTTCTTGTAATCTAATCTCCTAAAATAAACTAAAACATAAATCTGACCCCAGATACTAGAAAAAAGAAAAACACTTCTTTTGTAAGTCTTATAATTAAAATGTCATACTTTTGAAAAAAAGCACATTAAAAATCTGACAACAAAAATAGGTACATAGTAAACACTAATTCCATAAATGTTAATTCTCCTGTCTCCAAAAGTATCCTGCCTTTAAGAAATAATATACAAATGTGATAAATCCTTTATATCCTATATGAGCAAGTTTATCTGTCAAAAATACCTGCATCTTAGAATTACAAGACAAAGGGACTTAAAGTTACTGATTTTCAGATACTATATGATATATGTTAGTGACATCCTGAAGCAACAGAACTTTCCCAGTCTGTAAAATGAAAACAGGTGATTAAACATAAATCTGACCCCAAATACCATTAAAAAAGAAAACCCTTCTCTTCTAATTCTTATAATTAAAAAGTCTCATATTTTTAAAAAAAAGCATATTAAAAATCTGGCAACAAATATATAATCATTACCAATGGTTGTCTCTGGAGTGAGACAAACAATATATAATGTCTTACCTTCATCACTGTGCATTTCTTTATTGTTCAGTTTTTCTACAGGGAATTCCAAATGACTAATAAGCCTCATTAAATCTGGGCTTTGCTCTTTGTAACTCCATTCTGAATACTTACTGTCATAAACAAACTTCTTAACATTCTTTCACACAAGTTCATGACTTACTCATCTTTGCATTTCTAGCACCTAGCAGAGTGCTTGGCACAGAATATGAGATGTGCACTCCATAAATGTGTGCAAAATGAATGAATGTATATAACAGCTAACACTTAGCAGATATTTGCTTTTTGTAAGCATTTTACACTTATCATCTCATTTAACCCTCGCAATTTTGCAATGTAACTACTATTATCCACACATTAGAGATGAGGAAATTTAGGCAAAGAGTTTAAGCAGGTTGCCCAAAACCAGACAACTAAGTAGTATAACCAGGATTCAAATTCAGATCCATTAACTTTTGATATTGGTTTCTTTCCAAAATGCTATATAGGATATGAAATATTATTACATTTAAGTATTAAGTGAAAAACTGTATTTATCATGCACACATTTATAATACTTCTGACCTCGTTAGAAGCATAAACATGTAAGAATATTGCTGTGCCTGGGATTCACAAGGTGAAACAGAGGCGAGCTTGAAAAGAAAGCAGTGACCTCGTGGTACATTTACAGAAATGATCATACTTTCCTCCCTCCTTTTACACTTACCTTACACTATACAATTCACATCTTGTTTTAAATTACCCTAAACACTATAATCAAGTCATCTATGCGTATAAACATATATAAAAGGTTTTATAATAGTATAAGAGAAAGAAATGTAACAGAACAATAAATATCAGCCTGGATCATCCAGGCTGGTGGTGTTTACTTAGTTGGGAAATTCAGAATTTAGGCTATAATACAATCATTTATCCCATTCACCAAACAAATATTTAAGAAACTTCTATATGACACGTACTGCAGCAGCATGGAAATCAATATCCCTCCTTAGTCCCAACCATGGGCTAAGTACTTCAGACCAAACCTAGTCACCAAAACCTCATTTAAGTGCTTAGAAATCAAATTGTTTTTCACTAGCAAATTTGACTGTTACTGGACCCCCAAACACACACACACACATATACACACACGTGTATATATACACATATACATATGTGTGTATATGTATATATGTGTGTGTAAATGTATATATGAATGATAGTACATATCCATTACGGATTAATAACTATTGTAACTAACATTTACCAGATGGCATACTATAAACTGCTAGACAGTATCTAGACTTCAAACATTTCTAAAATGACCTACAGTAAGAAATGCATTTTTACATTATTCCCTAGTTCATGACCAAACTCACATGTAAAAATCAAACAAATCATTCAGTATTCAACATCTATTCCTTTTTTTAAGAAAACTGCTTATCTTATCCCAGTGAGCTGACTTTACTGTTTAAATATCACTGCTAAACACATTATATTGACTGTCTTAATGTAAACCTTGCAATAATCCCTAAAGGCTATTACCATTATTGTCTCCACTTACACACAGGGAAGCAGAGGCTTGAAAAACTAACACCTTATCCCAAGTCCAAAAACTAGTAAGAGTAACTAAGAGAGCAAAATTTACACCAGGCAGTCCGGCCAACAGTACTCATATTGTAAAAATAGTTACACAGTACAGGGCCTAACACAGCTTGATCCACAAAGTCAGAAAAGCAGCATACCTAGTAAATTAATATTTACTGAATACTTAAGTGTCAGACACTATGCTAAGTGTTTCCACATACATAATTCTTATTTAAACCTTATAACAACCTTATGTGGTTTGTGGTATTTACTTTTTAAGGATCAGAAAACTGAAAGCCAAAGAAGTTATGCAGCTTTGCCAGGGTCAATCAGAAAATGGTGGAAAATGTAAGATTCAAATTCAAGTTTTGCCTTCAAATGTAGACCCACTCTCTAAACACATGTCCTGCATAAATAAGTGATTTACATTTTCTAAAAAATGTAACTGTCCCTTAGATCAGGTAAGAGATTCATTACGTTAACTCAAGTCATGAGCAAGTTAACCTTTTTATATTTTCTAGATCAGTTTATACATTACAGAAATATTTTTTATAATGCTGAAGAGTAGGCAGAACCAAACATTCAAAAGCAAGCAACAGGCTTAGCAAAGTCTGAGACACTACATAAACTAGGCAAAATACACATTAAATGATGTCAAAACAAACAATCAAAAATTGTAACAGTCAAATTTCCTTAAAAAGTAACTCTTATGCTAGTATGGATAAGTATCAGAAAGGCAGATGGTAATGTGATAAAACAGAAGAAAATGGATAAAAGAAATCTACAATTGTAATGTTAGAATATAGTGACTTACCTGAGTTATAACTGAACCCTATTTTTCCTAGTTATCTGTGTAATAGAAACACACTAGTCAAAAGGCTAATGTATATAAAGTACTATCTAAAAGAAGAAATAAACATACTTGTGTACTTTATTCATTGAGGAGCTACAAGCTGTTATTCTGGGAAAAAAAGAGCTACTTGTACATAAGTTAGATGCCAAAACCATGTATTCCCACAATTCAATATTTGGAAGAGAAAAACACAGTTTTTGGAAAATCATCTTCCGTATCTACCACTAAAACAGCATTAGTATTTCTAGGGCTGCCCTGTACCTTTACCTGTGAATTACAACTTACACCCATTACCTGCACTCTACCAAGACAAGATAAATATCTCCGATCCCTGAAAAACTAGTTCCAACTTATAACTAAACTGGCAGCTTATTGTTCCTGCAGTATATAAAAGAGAAACATTACTTCTGTCACTTATATTTTCAAATTCTGCCCGAATCCTACAAATATACACTCTCTAAAAGTACCCTAAACCCAAATTCTGAGTAAAATTTGTTCTGCTCGATTTGGTACAATAGTACTTTCCCTCCTTGTCTTGTGCACTTCATTTCTTTATCAAACTCATTAAAAAAAAACTGTCTGTACTGGCTGATTTTCCCCCTTCATTTCTTACTCCTGTACCTATTGAAATATGACTATTTCTGTGTATTTTTTAATCTATATAAATGGCATCAAATGATACATATCCTTTTGCAACTTATCATAAATTTTCATAATTTAGCCATGCTAATTCATAAACACCTTGTTCATTTATTGTAACAGCTATAAAAACCATTCATCCCTTCTCTATCAAAGTCAACTGTTACTACTCTGTCCAGTACTACTGTGCTGTGATGTACATTACTGTGTGTATGTGTGCATGTGTGCACATATTTAAGTTTCCCTAAGGCAGACATCTATTAATGGAATTGTTACAGGGTAAGGAATGTATCTCCTCGACTTCGCTAGTTACGGCCAATATTTCCACTGAATTGGATTTTGAATTTGTTAATCCTCTTCTATCTTTTATTCCATTGATTTCTGCTCTTTATTCTTTCATATCTTCTATTTCCTTTGGTTTAATCTGCTGTTACTTTTCTAACTTCTTCAGCTGACACTTTGTTTTGTTCTTTGTCCACGAATCATTTAGAAGTTAGTTTTTTGGGGCAAAAAAAGTACTAAATGTGGATTAGAGGAAGGAAGAACTGTTTATATTTCAATTACTAATTTCTAATTTTATCATATTGGGGTCACATGACATGGTTTAATACAGTTGTTCCTCAATTTATGACAAGTTATATTCCAATAAACCCTTCTAAGTTGAAAATATTCTAAATATCCATTTAACACACCTAACCTACCCAATATCATGGTTCAGCCACATGGTACACTGTAAAATACCGACTGTTTACCACTGTGATCACGTGGAGCTGTGGCTCCCTGCACTGCCCAGCACTGGAAAAGTACCTCATTTCTCTGAGCACCCACACTCCACTCTTGAGTGCATCCTATAGCTCCCGCTAATAAATACTTCTCATGTTTCTTTAAAAAAAAAAAATACATCCTGCCTATGACTAGCCTAGGAAAAGAGCACAATAAAAATCCCAAGTACAGTTTCTAAAATATTTCATTCTCATACCACCATAAAGTCAAAAAATCTTGTCAAACTACTATAAGTCCATGACCATCTGTATATCAATCTTTTGTACCTGTTAAAATGATCTTTATATGTAATTAGGAGCCCAGCGGAGTCACATAGATGTTCCATGTTTTTTAAATTACAGGTTCAGCATTTGTCTAAGGAGAACGTATATTCCCTAATCTGGTGTATGTATTATGTTCTGTATTTATGGAGTAGATCAAGTTATACATTGTTATTTATTTTAGTGATTACCCTTAAATTTTTAAAATGCACCTCACAGCAGCCAGTTAGTTCCTTTGGTTAGAGTGTGGTATTAAGCTATTATCTATTCTGACTGATATGTAGAAATTTAGAACAATGACCACTTTCCTTGCCCACTTATATTTTATCCTTATCTAGAACTTTAGTTCCACCTTGGTTCTAACCCCCTGTAAATCAGTCAAAATTATTTTCGCTTTACGCAGTCAATGTTGGCTTAATTACTGACTTCTTTGTTCGTCATGGCTACTTGTATCCTACTCTACCCAACTCATGTTTCTTTCTTCCTGGTGGATACTGCTTAGTAAAACAGTTCTTTTAGAGTTAAGTGTAGCAAATCCTCTGTATTTTTGTCTGAAAACAATTTTATCATGCCCTTACTCTTAAACAACTTATCTGAGTACAAAATTCATTTCTCTCTCAACACTTCAAAGATTCTATTCAATTTTTTCTGGATTCTCCTGTTGATTAAAAGATACCTGCTCTCCTCTAGTAGTTGCTCCTTTTTTGCTGTTTACAATTTTAAAGCCTTTGGTGTTTTGCAGTTTCACTACAAAGTATTCAGTTGTGGGGATTTTTTTGTTTTTAAATTCTTGCTACAGCCTCATGCATCTTAACCTAGGAAGTCAGGTAATTTGCTGGAAACAGGGTCTCCCTCTGTAGTCAGGGCAGCCTAGAACTTACTATATATCCCAGACTTGTCTTAAACTAGACCCTCCTACCTCAGTTTCCCAAGTACTGTACAGGCATGTGTTATCACACCTACCTTCAGGTCTTATTTATTCTGAAAAATTCTCAAATTACCACTTCTTCAAATTGCACCTCTCTCTCATTTTACCTTCTCTCTTGGAATTAATACATGTTGGATTTTCTTGAGCGGTCTTTTTCATTTCACGTCTCTTTGTATTTTCATGTTTTGTACTAACAGGCATTTCCTCTTATTTACATCCTACTAATCGTCATCTGTGTAAATTATTGTTTCTTATTTACTGAGTTTTCAATCTGACTATATTTTCATTATATCTTTTTTGAAATGTGCCTGCTTTAGAACATCTTATTCATTTATTGGCATGTCCATTCCTTCTAACATTTTTGTCAATTAAAATGTTATTTTTTAAACTACCATCTAACATCCCAGCTCTTGGAGCTATAGTCCTCCTGCTTGTTATAACTGCTCTTGTTTACGACAGAAAACTATCCACTTGTAGGCTGTCATTTTTAATTACACTTCATCTTCAGTTGGATTTATTTCTTTGGTTAAGAATCCTCTGTGGTCTCAGGTATGGGAGAACTCTTCAGTGTGTTGTTTTTCTTTCTCCAGGTAACTGAGGTGTATTACTAGTTTGGAGCCAGATTTTATGTTAATTTCTCAACACAGGATACCTGAACTGAGTAACTCATCTCAAATATCAGCAAGGCATACAGCTTGGGCTTCAATTTCTCAGCAGAAAAAACTTTTTTTCATTTCTTCTTTGCATAGAGCCGAGGCAAACCCATTTAACTTCTTGTTACCTCTATGTCTAAGGGAAGACTTTTTTCCTAGCACATTCTTTCACTGAGAATACAGCTCATCCAGAATCACAGCTTGCAGGACTATGTAGCTCAGTGATAGTGTGTACCTAGCACTGGTGAGGTCCTGAGTTCAATCCCCAGTACCACTGGTGGGGGGTTCGGTTCAGTGGCTAAACACTTGCCTAGCATGTGCATTGCTCTGGGTTGGATCCCCAGCCTCACAAGGGGGGAAAAAAGTCTCAGCTTTATGCAGAAGCCCTAGTTCCCTTTTGCACAAGGCTAAAAACCAGTCCCTAGGAAGCAAAAACCAGAACTTCACCCCTCACTCCGAAAACCTATACTCCACCCATTCAGAGCAATACAGCATGGGGTTCAGGGACTCACAGTTTTGTGTTTGACTCCATTTTTGTTTCTACATCCTGGAGATTACTTTGTCTTTCCTGCAAGCTCAGAAATGCATTTAAAAGAATTTTCTCCATTATGCAGCTTTTTCTGGATAACACAGGGGTTTTCAGTTTATTTTAGTCACCTTGCAAAGAAAATATGGCTCTCCAATCCATTTGCTGCATGACCCCTAAAGAAGAGATATCTTAATAGTGCAAAGATAAATTCTTTGAAACTCTTCAGTGGATCCTCACTCTGGAATGGCATTCAAAGTCCACTATTATACAGAAATTGCCTATTTTTGTAATTCCTCATCCTTCCACTCCGCCATGTACACTCTGTGCTCTAACCACTTCTAATATCGCACTCCAAAATTCTCCTTGTTTTCTGCTCCTATGCTTTTAAATGCACTGATTTCCCTCTCACATTCATCCTGCCCTCACCCACCTACTGAATAATCACTGTTGAATAGTCACGGTGAAATGTTGGTCTTTCCATTGAAGCCACTCCTAAACCATCCAAGTTGCCATCTTTTCTTTGTGAAAATAATATTTATTGAGTTCTTTATATGCCAAGCATTGTAACAATTCATTTAGTAGTAATAACAACCATACAGTTTTCCTACTATTACTATCCTCATTTTCTAAATGAGGAAATTAAAAGCCAGAGAGGTTAAGCAATGTGCCCACTAACACGCAGCTACACATAGCAGAGGTAGAACCTGAACCCAAGTGGTCTGTCTCTATGTCCCTATTAACCTGCTCTATTAATGCATACCATATTACCTTCTACAATTGTATCGTGCGTTACAACTATTACTGTACTTATACCACATTTCAGTTACACATTTACATACCAAACTTCCCAACTACAGTTTAAGTTTACAAAACTCTACTTTTGTTTTTGTTTTGCTTTGTTTTATAGTTACTAGGGACTGAAACCAGAGCCTTCTCAGTGAACTACATGCTCAGCCCTTCTTTTAATTTTTTTATTTTGAGACAGGGTCTAAGTTGCCCAGGCTGGGCTTAAATTTGAGATTCTCCTGCCTTAGCCTCTCAGATTGTTAGGATTACAGGTGTGCACCATCACACCCAGCTGTGTATAAAATTCTTTTTCATGGTATAAAATGCCCTTCACCATCTGACTGTTGTAGTCTCTTTTCTTCTTCTCTACTCCAGTCCCACACTCCACTTGTATTTAGCCTTCTGCCTGTCAATGAATATGCCATCAGGCTTCATGCCTTTGCATATGCAGCTTCCTCTGCTTTGAATGGCCATCCTTCCTCACTCATCTGGTGAATTCCTACTCTTTCTTCAACATATAGCTCAAATACCTTCCTCAGGTTTCCTCCTGACTGTCAACCCATTTCTACACTCTCTTGGCATTATCCGTTTACCTCACTTACCATTGGGTATTGTTATCTGACTGTGTGATTTCCCCAACTAGACTGTGGAGTCTTAAACAACAGGGACAATGTCTTACTAATCTTTTGTGCTAGGTATGCCTAAAAAATGCTCATTGAATTAACAGGTCCTACATCATATACTCCACCAAACTCATACAAGTAAATTTAAGGTGGGCAATTCTTCCAAGATTAACTAGAAGTTAGGGAGTAAAAGTATGAGAAAAAAATCTGAATTTCTGTGGCTCAATCTTGAATTCTATAGGCTGGAGCAGTTTCTTCAATGGTAATTAATTTAATTGGTGAAATATACAGTGAGGCAATCTCAACACGAGCTTTGAAAAACATATAAGCAAGCACAAGGCACATGTTTCTTGCATTAGTATAGTACATAAGGATACTGGCAAATTCTTGAATGTGTGTCACTAAGGATAAAGAGATGAGTCATTTTATATATCTTGAAACAAACCTTTACAGACAGGGAAATTCCTTTTTATGTATAATCACATGGTTTCATTATTCATTAGTCCTAAATGCATTTAGGCTACAGGCATTGCAAAAACCTTGTCTGCCAATTGTGTAATAAACCCAACACTATTTGCTTTTTATTGAAAAGGGAAATGGGGGGAGGGGTACTGGGGGATCAAACTCAGGGCCTAATGGGGACATTTTCAAAATATATGTTACTCCTAAATCAACAGGGAAACTGGGATAGGATAAAGAGAAAGGAAAAATCAGGCATTATTCAATATTCCCTATTCAGTTTTTGAAATGCATTTTTAATATAAAAACAATAACTTTAAACTGCCAATTTAAGATTCATCAGCCTTAGTCAAGCTTTTTTCCCTTCAATCTTTACCTGTAGTAAAAGAAAAAGAAATGTCCTAAAAAGTCAAAAGGTCTTGGTTTCAAGTTGGAAGGCAGTATAATTTAGAATCATTTTTGATATCAAATCAAAAGAATTCTTAAAATTCATAAATCATTTTTAATAAGAATAAAGTATAGCTATAATATACAGTTCTAAATCTACCTATGTATCCCTGTATAGTAGAGACTTTGTTTTAATCAATAGATCAGGACTGTCTATAAATTTAGAATATAAGTTCCATGAATGAGGATCTTTCAATATTTCATTCACTAATATTTCTTAGGGCCCTAGAACAGTGCCTGGCATAGAGTAAGCACTCATAAAATAGCTCAAGATGGTCAAAATATTTATTATGTCAATGTATACAATGAGTTGAAGATCCTCAACAAACAAGAGGAAGTTGAAGTCTGAGTTCATCCTGACAAGATCATCTACATGGCCTTCCTACACAGGGTTTAACCAATCAACAAAAACAACTCATATAATATCCAAAAGCAAACTGCATGTAGGAATAAAATAAAAAATTCACACAGGGGTCATAATGTTCTGAAACCTTAAAACTTGCCAATTGGCGAAAACAATAAAACAAAAAAAATTTTTTTAAAAAGTAACTAGCACAAACAAAATTTTCAACAAGCACAAACTCTTGCACATTTTTCATAGGCAATCCACTTCCAAAAGTGGACTGGGCTTTACGAAAAATGTTTTAGTAAATTAAGCCAACTGCAGTAGCATAGGCCTATACTTCTGGCTACTCAGAAGGCTGAGAAGGGAGGATGTCAAGCACAGGAGTTAGAGAGCAGCCTGGGCAACACAGTGAAATCAAAAAAATGTTCATTTCCAGTATTACACGCACACACACAGAAAGCTAAGCAAATATTCCTAAAACTGCTATTCCTGTTTTGCTGTTTACTACTTATAAAAGCATAGTGTAAACATTTATGAAATTGGTATTTCTAGTTTTCTCTATTAAGTGCCATTATGAGCGGTTCACTATGAATTAGGCTGTATTTTATCACCCTCTCCCACCTCTTTTTTGAAGGGTTATTTTTTCAACCCTTGTTACTAAATTACAGAAACCTATAAAAGTAACTTCTTTTCTGGGTCTCAAATTTTCTCTTCTGTAGAATGAAAGACCTGGAATAAAACAACAGTTCTTGATCTTTTTATTTTTCTATAACCCTTTGAGAGTCTGTTTGTTGAAAGCTACAAGTGACCTCTCCCTAAAGATGTGCTTACATATACCTACAAAAGACAGGAATCAACCTGTATGTCCACCAATAAATGGTTAAGTAAACTATATCTATTCGATGAAATTCCACACAACTGCAAGATGAAAATATTTTCTATGTACTAATATGGAAAGATCTCATCATGTGTTAAACAAAAAAAGCAAATTACAGAAAAATGTGTATAATATACAATCTTTTGCATTTCTTTGGTGTACAGCAGGGACACCAGAGAAATACTCTTCTTATATTTTGACCATAATCTCAGAATCTGAAGCAAATTAATGAAGCAGGAATCAGATGGAAGTGTGTTTTCATTGTTAGGCAAATTACTCAACCTCTCAGGGCCTAAATTTCATCTGTAAAATGGAAATAAAGGTACATACCTGTCTCATAGGGATGTTGTGATGTTAAAAGGAGTAACAAGGAAGCCAGGTATGGTGGTGCACACCTGTAATCCCAGGACTCTAGTAGGCTGAGGCAGAAAGGCGGCACGTTTGAACCCTGCCTGAATAACTTAGCAAGACCACGTCTCAAAATTTACAAAGTGGTTGGGACCACACAAGGAATGCAAAAACTATGTACTGCAAACATGTAGTAGTACATAATTAATTAATTAACTTAAAGGAGGAGGGCTGGGTTTGTAGCTGAGTGTGAAGGCCCTAGCTGGGTTCAATCCCTAGTACCAACCCCACTCTTCTCCCCTCAAAAAGAGTAAGGAGACTCACAGAAAGTTAAGCAGGTCCCTGAATCCCTAGAAATAAATAAAGCCGGGTATCCTAGAACAGTTGTCTCTGTCGGCCTGAACCAAAGCACACTGCATTCTGGAACCTGTAGTTTCCTCGGACTGCATTTTTATACAAGCAATGCCTCCTTTTCCCCACTGAAAAAAAACATACGACAGCACTCCTAACACAAAAGACGCAAATATCTGGCCTTTTCTCATTTATGTTTCCTGAAAATCTTCTAAGCAAGCATTTTTTAATTATAGAGAGCTGTAGATGTGTTGGCTAGCCATGTCCCAAGGAGTCCTAAATTCTAACAGTCTAGGTTTGTTTTTTAAACAGGTCACTTTATATCTCAAAGCTCAACACCATGGAGTGGCAGGCTGCTGAAAGTAAGAAAGGCAAAGAGGTCCAGGCAAGAGTCCTACCTAACAGACTTACAAACTGCCAGGATGACAGTAGGAAAACTGCATGGCTCAAGAGATAGAAGAGGCCCTCACCAACCAATCTTCATGCCCAAAACTTTTAAACCTATCCAAGCTTTTTGGTCGGGCATAACTGGAGCTTATTCTTAATATTATCATAAATATAAGTAGCTTTCATTTATCGTTTCCTCACTATGAGCCAAACTCTGCTAAGCATGCACTTTTCAAGATTTTATGAAAAGAACTGCACATGTGAGCTCATTCTCCAACCCACTCTACTCTCAAGTCTGAAAAGCTCCCTTCACATCCTCAAATCAACGCATCTCCTAAACTCTGGACAATTCACAACCCTCCCTCGCTGACCCACTCAAGCCCAGGAGCCATATCCCGCCAAGCAACACGACCCCAAGCTCTCGGCCCAACTCTAAACCAAGCCGTTCCCGGATCTTCTAGGGCCCCTCCCCCTCCACACACCAATTCCAACCTACCCCTAACTTGTTCCAAGAACTGTTTCCCTCCAAACTTCTAACTTGCGTAAGGAGAGGGTCGCCTCGCCGCCCTACTAAATGCAACGTTGCCTGCAGTTCATTCCAAAGTTCAAAATTCAGAAACACATATTGCATCTGGGCAAAGCCCGCTTCCAACCCCACGAGAACGCCCCACACCCGCCCGTGCAGGACCCGGGACTCTCCACCCCCAGGCCAGGCCGGGGCCGCGGGGCCTGGCTGCGGACCCCACGCGGGGAAGGGGAAGCTCCACCTGGCTCCGCGGGCGCGGCGCGCGCCTCCTGCTCCGGCCTGGGCCCCGCGGCGGCCGCGCCCCCGTCCCGACGCAGGCGGCAGCGCTCCGGCTGGCCGCGGCGGGCACGCTCGCCCGGCATCTGCGCGTCGGCCTGGCCGTCGTCGCGGGCCCGACGGCGGGCCCAGCCTGGGCCGCGGGCGCGACAGCGCGGGCAGCCCGGGCCCGCCGCGTCGGCGGCGCGCTGGGCGCAGCCTCGGCACAGCGAGTGACCGCACGGAAGGGCCGCCGCTTCCCCCGGAGTCTCCAAGCACCCGGCGCAGCCCGACTCCTCCTGCCGCGGAGGCGGCGGCGACGGCAATACTAACAACGCGGGGCCAGAGGCCGGGCCCGGGGCCCCAGTTTTTGCTGCCGCCATCTCGTCACAGCGACCCCGCCGGCCCCGCCGACTCAGAGCTGTAGCTGCCGCTGCGGAAGAGGCCCGAGTACTCGGACCTGCCGCCGCCATCTTGTTTCCCGTTTGAAGGGAGAGCCCGTTGCGAGGGAGAAGAGTAGAGGGCGGGGCAGTGCGCGGAGAGTAGCTTATCTGCATATGTATGAGAGGGCGTGGGTCTAGTGGGCCCGGGGAAGGTTTTCCCTGAGGAGAGGGCACCTCATTAATATTTATTAGGTATTCTTTATATATGAGGTCTTCGGCCTCGCCCTCCAGAGCTTTTGCTGTTTTCTGTTTTGAGCCAGCTGAAGTTGAGAAATGAAGGGGTTTATTTGGAATTCTGACCGATATTAAACTTTATTAAGTAATTATACTTGTTTATCCTGCAATACCCTGATCACTGAGGCTAAAGTATGTGTGGAGCCTGAGACATATCCAGAAACCTGCTTTAGTGCTTCTTTTGATGTGAGGGCCTGTGCTCTCCCATAAGGATTACGGGAGCTCTTGTGATTGAGGCCGGGACCACTGAGACCAGTGTCTTCAATGCAGTAAGGAACTGCCGAATGCAACAGCCTCATGTCAGTCCATTTCATTCTCTCTCTCCACATCCCTTCCGGAAACTCCCCTCCTTTGCCTGGCAAACCATACTTTCCTGTTTTGTTTTGTGTTGTCTTGTTTTCTCCAATCCCCTTAGTTCTATCCCAAGATTCCTTCTGTGAGTGGCACCCGTGTTTGGGGCATAAATGTAGATAAACCTCTCAGCTCATGCTTCTGTCCCTTCTCAGCATCCTCCCCTGAGCCACCTCACACTTTCTTCCTTCTAAAACTTCCAAATTAATATCTGCAGCCCAGACCTCCTGAGCCCCGCCCTTCATATTCAGCTGCCCGATGGAAATATCCCGTGGACGTCTACATCCCTCAGGTGCAAAACTAATGTCAGTCTTCCACACTCTTTGAAACAGCTCTTCTTGTTTTCCTCATCCTATTAAAAGTACCCCTGGTCTCAAGTTGCGAACCTGGCCACCTTTAACTTCATCCTCATGTCCCGTATCCTCTCAGGTACTTAGTCCTGTCAGTTGTCTCACCAAAAAGACTACTGTCCCACCTATTCCCTCTCTTCATCCCACTCCCGCTACCCAATTCTGGTCTCATCATCCCTCCCCTAGAATAAATATTGTGGTTGCTTCTCTAGATTGTCTCCTTTCCACAGCCTCTCCTCCTCTAATCCAGCGATGGCGAACCTTTTAGAGCTTTCAACAATACAAGCAGCCCGCTGCAGCACGTGTGCCACAGGTTCACCACCACTGCTCTAATCTAGCCTCTACAGCTCGTAAGAGTTGCTTCACGAGGCCACCTCTGACTATGTAATTCCTGTTTGGACTAAGGTGAGGTGCTCAGACTTTGATGCCAGCTCCTTTTCTGGATGCAGAGGGTATGAGAAAAAGAATTGCTCCCCTCCAGTGGAGAAATGGTTCTGCTATAGCAGATCTCTCGCTTTGTGTTTTCTTTCCCCTAAGGTAAATTTGGAGCAGGAAAGCTTTACGTCAATGGTATTTCCTATTAGTAATCTTCATATGAAAGCAGAAGTTTTATAAATGTGAGCAGATTAAAAACCTGGGGCTGAGGATTTAGCTCAAGTAGTAGAGCGCTTGCCTAGCAAGCGCAAGGCCCTGAGTTCAATGCCTTGCACCAATAAATACATACATACAAAACTTACTGTAATCTGAGTTTCCATGAGACTGTCCAGAGACTGTGGTAAACAAATCCAAGGCAGAGTGAGTGGTCAAAGTCACAGTGCAGGACCTGGGAATGTAGCTTTAGCACGCTTGAAGTCCTGGATTCCATCCTCAACCCCTCTCCAAAAAAAGTCAAGCAGAAAAACGTAAGAGATGGATTCCCAAGATGAGAACTAAATGGCTAAAATTCTAGAATTGAGAAAGAAAGGGTCAAGGGGTCATTGAATCAAATATTTGTGTGCACAGAGGCCCAGACAGCTGAAATCCTTCCAGGTACGGCCTAGACTGGGCTGTCCTTTATCCATGGGGCTTCCTCGCTCCCTTCCCCACCTGAGGTTCTTGCAGACATTTTGCCCAGTTCTGACAAGGGAGACCTGCACTTCAGAGATCAAGTCAACCACCATTGGAAACGGGGCCTTTCATGGGGGCTGTTCACCGCTGGCTTCTGTCTTTTAATCTGAAGGGACTCTTTACTCCTGGAGGTGAGAAACAACACTGTGGCAAGCTTCTTTAGATGCAGATAAAGACAAGAAATTTCCTTTTGCAGAAGAGAAATACAGGAGGTCTAAGTAGCACTGGACCAGATGTCAGCAGAGCTGAGCTTGGTCTTGTCCCCTTTTTTAACTCCCTGCATGATTTCAAATAGCTACGTTCTCTCTGGGCCTCAGTCTCCTCTTCTTTAATACAAAGATGTTGGAATTCAGCAGTTTTCTACCTAGGATGTACCACACACATACACTCCAAGATTCAATATCAGATCTACTGAACCCCCAAATACTGAGGCAGGTGATGGCAGAGTATGTATTTTTTTAATGCTGTAAGAATTCTAATGGATACTTCTAGGAAAGACCACTTCAATAGATAAGTTCAAAGGTCTATTCCAACTCTAACATTCTAGAAGTCTGATTCCTAATTTCCATCTCTTCTTTCCTCTATACTCTTGCCAGAGTACTCTTACTAAAGCAGTAATGGTGACAGAAAGTAAGGCAAATCTGAGAAATTGAGTTATTCATGATGAGAAAACGAAGGAGATGATGATGATTCTAAAGTTTTAAACCTGAGAGCCTGGGATTTTGGTCTCAACTGACAACTGACATCTCTCTACTTGGGAGACTGCCCACCTCATTGTACAAGGGAAGCTGAAGCAGGGAGCTATTCTTCTCACTGCCCCCGAGCAGCTAGGACATAACATATGCCCTAGGTCCAGTTCCTTGGCCACTGCCCTCTTAACTTTGAATCTTCCACGAGCAACACAAAGACATAGAGACAATCTTATGATTATTCATAGCAACAAAAACAGTCTGTATCCGACAGTAATGGCTTTCAGATGAGGATTAGGGTGAGGAGTCGTATCCCTACCATGGTGATAATGGCCACACCAGATTGTTCCTGAGACCCGAACTCACTTGTGGTTCCTGTTGCCTCGTCTTCCTAGATTATAACATACATTTTCCATATCCAACTCTCTAGCTTCTCTGTCAATGGTTTGTATCCTGCCAGTAAAGTTTCTTTTTTCTTAAATCATTCACAATTTCTATTGCTTACATTTCTCTGACCAAGACACTGGTTTGTTGGTTTTCAAGTGTTATCTTAAAATGCTTGCTAAGGGTAATTACAAAATGATACAAGAAGCTTACGCCAATAGTTAGAAAAAGCCCAAATATCATGCATTGTTGCTTTTTTTTTCCCAGCCTCCACCTGTACCATAGACCACTAGGGGAAGTGGGACAGACTTATCTTAATGCGGGAGGCTGACTAGAACAAGCAGCAGTGCAGCCCCATATACCAGTGCTTCCTCCAGCTGCTTTCTCTCTGCTACCCCATTATACCTTCTGAGGATTGTACTTTTGCCGGAATTCCCTGCCATCCCTCCCATACTGCCTCTACCTAAATACCTCTCCTTGATTCCATGCCATCACTCACCCTTCATCACTCCTCATCCACATCACTACAAACCTTTCCTTTTCCCTCTGGCTGGCAGCTCTACTTTCTCTGCTAGACTGACAGACTCTGATGAGAATTAAGCCATTCAGCTTAATTCCAGGTGGACCAAGAACCCGTTCTGGCCAGCACAGGATGCTGGGTGCATCCTGAGACCTCACACATCTAGAAAGGAAGGGGAGCAGGACTTCGGACCAAGCCAGTGCTGCCTCTCCTTTACCTCCTCAGCTCTTCCAGTGGCCTCTTCTTCCTACACTCTGCCTCTTTCAAGCCAGATCTCTCTTCAAGAGTTGGCCCCTTCCTTTGGGTTTAAAGATTCTTGTAGCTGGGCTTGGGGCACGTACCTAGATCCCATCCACTTGGGAGATTGAGGCGGGAGGATGACAAATTTAAGACCAGCCTGGGCAACTTAGTGAGCCCTGTCTTAAAATTTTAAAAAAGGGTCAGGTATATAGTTCAGTGATCAAGTACTCACTAAGCATGTGCAAGGCCCTGGATTCAATCTTCATTACAATCAATAAATAAATAATTTATATATATATATATATATATATATATATTTGTGAATACCAATCTCATTTAAGCCTAAAGTGAGTATATTGTCTCTGTTTTACAGAGGAATGCACTCTGGATCTTGTACTATTTGGACCAAGAGAGTGCTACGTATGGATTTATATTTTATAATTATCACTAGAGATTAAAAACAACCATAAAATAGCCATTGAGTATAATGTTGCTCTTCTTTTCATTCTTTGGTAGAAACTAAAGGCACTAGTAGCTTACAGGGATCTAAAGAAGTAAGATTAATTCATCAAATCTTCTTTTTTTTTTTTTTTTGGTACCGGGAATCGAACTCAGGGCCT